>BPLR01000227.1:0-17545 GCA_021605095.1 Caerostris extrusa
GAAAGATTTATCTGTTTTTAGTGACAACTTTTTGATAAAAAAACATTTATCACATGTCAAACGGGTGCATAATAGCCCATTATCACGTGATAGAAATGTATTATTTACTAACATAGTTGAGCGCGCGTGTTTCATTCATACGAAATTAACATTACAGCCAGTTGGCAAGCATAAATAACAGAGTCAATGTAATTATTTAGCATTGCATTATTTCTATAAGGTTTTGTTTTACGTGAATACAGACAATGCCTCGGTTTTGTGCAGCTATTGGTTGTTTAAATTCATCTTCAAAAGAATGGTGCAGACAGAACCGTATAAGTTTCCATTCTTTTCCAATAAAAGATAAATTGCTTCTCCAAAGATGGCTTGTTAATGTAAGAAGAGCCAATTTTTATCCTACACGAACTACTCCATTATGTTCGGAGCATTTTAAAGAGGAAAATTTCGAATATCAGCCTTTTACTAATCGCAGAGAATTGAAAAAAGGAGCTGTTCCTACAATATTTTCTTACAAACCAACTAAACGAAGCCGAAAAAAAAAAGTTACAACAATCAAGTTAGTACCTAATATTTCTTTAATCGTCAAAGTATTTTATGTTTCAAATTTAATCTAAAAATTTGTATGATTGTTTCTTAAGAACTTTGTGTAAAGGTCTCTTTAGCATGAAAATACATGCAAGCATATGTTTTGATATCAAATGAGTGCCATCTTAAAAATGTATCTTCGATGATTTGTATATTTTCCTTTTCTTGATCAAACTCCTTATTTAGTTTGCTATTGAATAAATTTTTCTCTATATGTGAAACATTTTATGTAATATATCTTCTTTTTCTTTTTAGATTATAGAATTATGAAGCTAAAAGAATTATAAATTGCTAAAATAATGTATGCATTGAAATTAATATTATTTTATAATTTAAAAGGAAGTAAAAACAAATTTTTAATTTTTTGTGTACTTATATTTATTTATTCACAGGTTTTTATTTCATTTAACTTTTTATTTAATTATTTTGTTATTGGGGCAGTGTGAGGGATTATATTGTTTCTAGGGTGAAAATGGAATATATTTTGTAAATTAATAAATTTATCTTATTAAAAATGGCATTTTTAAATTTTAAATTCAATTTTAATATTTCTAGAATGACTAATTTTAATTATACATAGATACAAAGGATAACTACGATTCTTTTAAGAAAAATGAAGAATCCAATTCTACTGAATCGAATTCATTAATAGTGATATTGAAGCAGATGAAGTAAGTTTTTTTTTTCCCTCTAAAATATTTATTTTAACTTTTTTTTTATAAAATTAATCTTTAAAAAAATTAAGAAAAAGCCCTTGGGCATGATGATTTATTATTGAAAAAAATTAGTAGTTACTTTAATACTTTGAATTTTTATTTAAATTTAAGCTTCAAAAGTGCAATTTGAAATATGTGGAAATCGGAATTATCAGAAATATTTGAAATCTGTTTTATTTTCATTAATTTGATATTGGTTCACTACAAGCATTATACTCGGCAGTAATTTAATGTGGAATATGGTATTATTATTCTCTAGTTGTATCTTCTCTATTTATTGAGTTTATGGATTTCTTGCATAATTGCATTTCATACCATTCCTCCTGTAAAATATCTATCAATTCTGCTAATGATGAAAATGAATGAAATCATTCTCTGATGAGTGCTAAGTGATTGACAAACAACTTTTATTCTAATAAAAGTTCAATAATATGAATGAGGATACCAAGACTACTGTTTTACTTTATCCTCATATTCATTAAACCAACTTGTGATGCTTTAAGATGTATGAATAGGAGCATTATCTGTCTGAAAGAAGGGACAATCATCAGGAAAGATTGTTTATACCCATTGGGAGAATCTGATCTCAAAGTATATTCAAACAGCTTTGGACTACTATTTGAGTCTTCGGAACAATTATTGGTCATAAAGAATGACAAGAATAGCATCCTATATCATCAAAAAATTTGCTTCCATATTTTACTGTTGGAACCAAGTTGTCAGAATGGAATGTTACTAAGCACAAACTATTCCTGTGGTCAGAAATGAAGTTTAAAATAGAGGTTTCAGATTGCCCATCTTTCTAGTAATCAATGTTCCAGTTTTGATGCTGTTTGCACCAATGCCCTTTTGACATTGATATTATTTAAGGGCTTCCGTGTTTGCAACATGACCATAGAAATCTAAACTTAATAAAACTTCCCAACTAACTGATTTGCCTGAAAAGTGATCTTCTTGACCAATATTCAAATCTGCCGTTATTTGTTGAATAGCATATTTATAGAAAAATAATTCATACTATTGCTCGCTGATTTCTGTCTGGAATCTTTCATTTTCAGTATACATTTCCCATGTTTATAAGTAACACTGTTTTTTTTTTTTTGTTACTTGACTGTAATACAGTTCTTGTATTGTTCACAATTGCTATGACTATGACTATTTCGAGTTCTGAATTTCTAACTAGACAAACACTAACAATCATGCTTTTCTTCAAATTACTGAGCTCTTAACATTTTAAACTATTATGACATTGTTTCTTATCTGTAATTGTACCATTTATAGTAATTGGGGACTTAAAACTTCCTTTATATGCATAGTGAACAATAGCACCTACATTGTACTAAAAAGTTGCATAAAGGTTCTTTTACATTTTTTTCTCAGTAGGTGTTTCCATTATTTTGTCTACTATCTGTATGTTATTATATTTTATTTTTACATTTTGCTTTGAATTTCTAGCAAATATTCTAGGAATATTTTTTGACAATAATCAGAGTTAAAATTGAAATCCTTACTACTTTTTGAAAATTGTGCCACTTAACAAAATTTGAAAAGAATTGCTGGGAAACTATATGAATACTTCATTGAATTATGTGACAATTAGAGAGAGAAAAATGAGATAAATAAATTATTAAATAAATGAAGTAATTTATTCCATTTTTAGATATTGAATTTTTTTTAACCCTTGAAATTCCTTTAATATTACAGTTTTGGTGAAATTAGTACATTAAAAAAATAGTACAGTACAATTTTTAGTCATATTGTGAATTTTTAAATAATTCCATTATTTTTGAATATATTCTATTTATTTTAAATTCCAGAATAATATATATTAAAATTTATTATAATATATATTTTTTCTAGTTCAATGATGTGGATAGTGCTGTTCTTTTGGACATTTCAATGAATGAAAGATTTTATCCACCACAACAAACAGAAATTTTGACTTGTCTATCAAAACCATCTAGTTTTAAAAGAAAATGCACTATTGATGGCATTGAAGACAAAAAAATCTTGGCTATGAAGGAAAAATTAGCTGTGCAAATTGTTTTAAGAACTTTAAAAAAACAATTGCTTGATGCAAAAATAAAAGCAGTAAATGCAAAAAAGAGATTATTATGAAACAAAAAGAGCAACATTGTCTAAAATGTATTATGTGGATAGCTTCGATAATAGTTTTGAAAGTTCTGAGGTTCTCAAAAATATTAGAAGTCGTCTAAAAAGAAAAAAAATTATCTTCTAAAATTGAAGAGGGAGTATTGCAGAAACAACTAAAAGAAGCAGAAATAATTGCTAATAATTGTGAAAGAGAATACTATAAAGCTAAAGCAGAAATAATATTGGATTCTGATGATGACTAGAAAATGTTTTAAAATTTTTAAATATTTCTGTGAAAATATACGATATGAAATTTCTTTACAAAAGTAATAATCGTTCTTTATGAAAATAATTATCATTAGAGTATTTCTAATTTAAAATTTTTATTTATTATTTTTTTTTTTGCTTTCAGGCACATGTTTTGATATTTAAATGATTTTAATTGAGTTAGATATCCCAAAATAAAAATATGAATTGCAAATTGTAAACTCAAAAATATGAATCTATTTGCAATTCACCATAAACTTATTAAAAGAATAATTTTAAATTGAACAAAAATACCAGGACATATTTATTACCATATATATCTGGATAATATATTTATATTCATACATACATATACTTAAAAATTTAAATTTTCATCCACCTCTATTTAAAGTCAGCTTACCATTGAGTAATATTATTCACATTGTAATATGCATATTTCTTTGAAATAAACAAAATATTTTTCTTTCGAGAAACCATCTTTTGGTCACTAATGTAACCTGTGTTTCCATTTCATGTTTTTGAAGTCTTCATAAAATTTGAAAGGTATCTTTTTAATTCTTCATTGGCGCAACAGGACCTTGGTGGGCCAAGAGTATCACCTACTGGCAGATTTCGAGATGAGATGTTTTCTTTTATAGGATTAGGTTGTCATCCCTATTCCCTATACAGTCGCATTAGATGACCTACTGTTTAAAGTGTATTCCGAATCACTACAAATATCGATGGCACCGCCGGGAGTCGAACCTGAAACCTGTGGCCAGTCACTCGGCCAATAAGATATATATATCTACAAATATTTTGAAAATAATAATATTCATCAATACATTTTCTTTATTTAGAAAGGGAATTCACAAATTTTCCTTTATTGATGTTCATCAACTTAAATTGGAAATTTTGTTGTTATGCTATTTAAACTTTTTATTTCTAATAGGATGTTTGAAACTCAATAAGTGATTGTTCTGCTAGCAAAGAATTGCCAATGAAATGTGCGCATTGTTTTAGACGGAAAATTAGGAGCGAAAGGATGATGCAAATAATGCTATGAACAACAAAGTTAGAAGGGCTTTAATAAAATACGTTTTTAATTTGGGATTTTAAAATTTACGCTGGAACTAAATCAGATGGTCCATGTAGTATGAAAAATGATTATAAATATATATATGTATATATAATCGCTATGAACAAAAAAGGCTAACAGTTTAGTATTGTTATTGTTATTTTTTGTTATCTTTACAGCCTTTCAAGAAGTTTTTATGTGGACTATATGATTAAATGACTATGAACTATGAGTGAAATGAACTTGCCATTATCATTAATTCAAGAAAATGATGTTATATATGTACAGGATTAAATCTCAAATTTATTGTAATAAATTTTATCAAAATGTACTGGTGTACATAGTTTTATTATTTGTAAATATGACCATGAAATGTAAGTTTGAATTAATATTAAATAATTTATATTAATAAGACTATAATCATAATATAATAATTCAATATTAAACTCAACTTGTGCCTAACATTAAAAATTATATTTGTTAAAAATAAATAATGTATATCAGAAATGGCCTTAGTGTGACTTTCGGAAGCAAAGGCTGTTATGTAAATAAAATATATGTAATGAAATGTATTTAAATAAAATGAAATATAGTAAAATAATTGTTATCATTGTTTAAGAATAATTGTTTATTTCATTTTTTTATTGCCAAGTTATTCAAAAGCTTAAAAATAAAAATGTTTTCCAAAAATATACATTTTGTTCTAATTCTTTCAAAAAGTTTTTTTGATACTTGAGCATTAAAAGTATGCCATTCATGTTATAAATATATGCAGGATTAATACAAATGATGAATTGCTGTTATGTGGTTAATACCAAAGTACCCAAGTTTGTAAAAAAAAAAAAAAAAATCTTTAAACATTTTATTTGCTTGTTTATGCTTTAGGAATGTTGTCCATATTAGAAGTTAGCTACTGAAAGTTTGTTTGGGCAGTTCACATTACTATAAAAGAACATATGCACACTTTTTTTAATAAATAAAAAAAATGCTGTTTCTTCTTGAAATGTGGTTTATTAAAGTAATGTAGTTGATCACCTCCAGTATATACTATCATCTGCTTGAATGTATTAAATAAAATATTTATCTTGATTATTAAATTTTATGTTGTTTTTTTAATAAAAATAAAAAAAATTATTTTCATGTGTGTTAATTATTTTCTTTGTCTTCTAAACAACATTTAAGGCTTGTCCTTGGTTACGAACCTTGTTTCTAGTAGCTGCAATTGTTGTTATTTTGCTATGCTAAAAATTATTCAAAATATCCATTGCTAAATGTAAAAGTTTCTTTAAAAAGTGTGAATCATTTAGAGAATATTAATTCAACAGTTTAAGCACTCAATGTGCTTAAAATAATTTTTGTAGTTTATTTGAAAAATTATAAAATGTAATAAAAATACTTTAATGCAATCATCTCAAGTTTTTTTTTTTTTTTTTTTTTATCTTTCTGCTCTTCCTTAAAATGAAATAATTTTTGTTAATTGAAGAAAACTTACAATGCTAAAAGCCTGTTTAATTATCAAATTAAAAATATAAATTTTATATATATATATATATGGAACAGTGTTTTTTTTTTTTTTTTTTTTTTACACAAAATTAAAATATCTAAAATATTAAAAAAGTTTTATTATTTTCAATTTAAGTATTTAATTTAGTGCTCTAAAAAATAATTTAAATTAAATATAGAAAAATTATAATCGACTGGGCCATAACATATATATGTTATCCATAAAATGTAAAATTTAATGTAAGAACAAAAACGCATAACAGCAATCTTAAAAAGTAAAAAAGCTAGCGAATTCTAAATGATTTTCTTTTCTAAAAAAATATAGTTTTTACTTTGAAATAACATTGTCTTTGCTTTCACCTGACGGTTTTTTAGGACAATTTTACATTATTTAATTATTAGCAGTGAAAGAAATTGAAAGTTGTCAAGGACAACAAAAACCCCTCTCCCCAAACCAATATCCATAATTTAATGGGGAATAAATAGCAATGGTATTCATTTTAATTGGTTAAGAATTTTTTTTTTTTATTAATATGATGCATTATTCGTAAAATCTCGTAAATGAAGAAATGCCAATTTCGATTAAATTCATGCTAAAGTAATCTGGAAATACTTAAAAATCGAGAAGACATTATAGAAAATTATAATATTTAAAACCTGTGCTCCTGTCTGTTTTTCCTAAATTTACTCAAGTGATTTAGATAGTTACGTATCCATAGAAAGTTCATCACTTCTCTTTTCACTCCATTTGCGTCTTCCTCTGAGGAATGCCTCCCACAGTTTGAGAGCCATTGCCCTTATTTGATTTTTAAGAGTGAATAATTTAATAGAAGATTGTCGTGTCCCTCCTGGAAGCATTGGAAGAGCGCCCCTGTGGCGTTCTGATGGAGAAAGTTCAGTCGGCTTCTAGACTTCTGCTCCGAGAGGGAATAAGCTCAACCCAGGACTTACGGCTTAAACGTTTATTCCGAACCACTACAAACATCTGGCAGAGGAAATGATCCAACGAAACCCTGGCACCATAGTTGGCACTCGACCATTCAGGTCCGGAGAGGAATAATTTTGCGCATCCAGCGTAACCGTGTTTTTATTACGCATTGCAACAGCGCTCCTTCCACGTTCTATAATTATATGTCTTTAAATCTCACCGTTAAATATTGTACCCGCGCTTCTGCTGTGAAACAGCTGTTTGTTCTCACACCTGAGACTCAATGTATCCAACCACACCCATTTAGAAAGCAGTTGCACAATCAGACAACGCCCAAGATTAAATTAGTTACGCATCCAACGAGCCGAAAACATTTGACCACCCCTACATTTTGAATGAACTTCCACGAATGACTATAAGGCATATGATCAGGTGGAAGTGGTGTTTAACTGGTGGTATTAATCCATGCCAAGGCTGGGTTCTGAAGCTGTGTTGCGCGCCAAAGGTGGGCCAACCCATTTACATTGACAGGTGGTCACAACGTTACAAGATTGAGTGTAATTAAATTCGAATAATATGAACGCAAAATTCAGGAATATGTTTAAAAGTTCAGATAAATAAAAACTTTTCAATTCTCTAATATATTCTTGTAATCTCTTTCATAATTTTAAGTTGCACAATTATGTCTGTTAATAAATGCATGTAATGTATTGAGAATATTAATATTTAAAATGAAGCAAAAACTCAATGTAAACTTTTATTACATGAATTATTTTTCATTTTATTGCTTTTATCTTTTGTAGAGCCCATTCCACTTGCTCTTCAATCAAATCAGAATGGAATACACAACGGACGCGATTTTTACTCCTTACTCCAGCTTTCAATATAATTGCTTCTGGATCTTGCAGATTTGCCTAGAAAAATAAGTCAGTGACAATTAGCTATTGTTTATAATGTATTGACGCACAATAATATTAATCATTTTGGAACCAGCATATGTATTCAATTTTTTTTCTTTTTTGTCGTATTTATATATAATAAATCGGGGCCTGAATGGTCAAGTGGCTAGCGTTCGGTACCACAGGTTTTGGGTTCGAGTCCCGGCGGTACCATGGATGTTAGTAGTGGTTCGAATCCACTTTAAGCCGTAGGTCCCGGTCTAACGAGATCGTAGAACTTTGCGGGGTGTTGTTACTCCGCATCCGTAGCTTATCTTCAAGCTACACGCACCTCTTGGGTAGTGCTAAGTGAGTAACACGGTGCAGCGCTTGCCTTAAGGCATCAAAGACAATTGTCTAAGTGTTTGCCAGCTGCATTAGAACAAATATATATCTATATATATATAATGAATCGTAAAAGTATTCACTCACCTTACAAATCTAGTAAATTTAATTGGATGGAGCAAAATCTCATAAACCTTCTTGTTTGGTATTTTAAAGTTTCTTCTAGTGTTTTATTTAATAGATTCTATACGCAAGAGCAGTATATGTCAGATTCTTAAAAAAAAAATAATTTGTCACAGACAAGGGGCCGAGTGGCTTTGGCTTGGCGCTCTGTACTACGGGTTTCGGGTTCGAATCCCGACGGTGCCATGGATATTTGTAATGGTTCGAAATCTACTTTAAACCACAGGTCCCAGTTTAATATGATCGTAGAACGTTGTGGGAGTATTGTTAGTTGCGTCCGTAGCATATCTTCAAGCTATACGTGCTCCCTGGGTAGTGTTAAATGAGTAACAGCGTTTGTATTGGGCTGCTCACAGGGAAATGGTCAATATGATCCAATCCTCAACGAAATTAAAAAAAAAAAACTTGTCACAGACAAATTTATGAGTTTAAAAATGATTTGTTATCGCTACTATACAATTTCCAAATGGAATAATATAAAATATATTTAATGAAAAAAGAATTCTTTAGTTTTGATAAAGAGAACATTTTGAGAACATGGTTTAAACAAAAAAAAAATAATGCCACTATTATTTTAAAATCATAGAACATTTCAATGAATAAATATATGTATATCGAGAATTCCACGATCAACTACACAAAAATATATTAAAAATATAAATTTATAAGTTAATAAGCTGAATATATATTTTGAATATATTAGAAGCTGACTATATTTTTTTTGGAAATAATTTAGGCATTGGGACCTGATGCCGAGTGACTAGCACTCAGTGCCAGGGTTTCGGGTTCGAGTCTCGGCGATGCCAAGGATGTTTGTGGTGGTTCGAATCCACTTCAAACCGTAGGTCCCGGTCTAATACTACTACTACTACACCACAGCCTCATCACTGTGCCTACAGCTGAGTTGCCCCTATATAGTTTGGGAATTATGTGGGTGAGAGAGAAGTCTGACTGCGCTTCGTGATGCTCTTACAGTCAAATGAGACCTAGACCTACAGCTTAAAAGTGGATTCCGAACCACTACAAACATCCATGACACCGCCGAACCCGAAACCTGTGGCACCGAGCGCTAGATCAGGGGTGGCCGCCTTTGAATATTTTTCCGGCCCGTGAGATTTATCACACTTTTACAAAATATATTTATTTTATAATGGCCAAAAGTAGTAAAAACCAATGTATTAAAAAATACTTTATGTGCGCATCCATATATTCAAAAATGAACTGTCAGAATTATGAGAAAAATTAACTTTGATGTTAAAATAATATTCTTGCGAATGTATGACAGATATTGCATGTTTTATTCGCATTATTTTATTTTGAGTTCGCAGAATAATTAAATTATATTCTGCGAACTCATGTTGGGCGCGAGCATCTTGGAACATCTAATATAACAGGTCCTATGTTTCACTTTGTGACTTCAGTGACCATCCCTAGATACGCACAATTGAGTGTTGATAGCAGAGCAAACCAGACTCTTAGTTAAAGTTGTTATCGCGTTTGGTTCATCTTACACCTACGAATAGTTTTTTTTTTTTTTTTCTAAAATGAAATTGACCAAATACGAAACACGCTCAAACATAACGGACACTAACTTGCAACACCAATTACGATGTGCAAATACCTAAATTGAAATCGATTTGCAAAAAGCTAAGTGAAAGAGTGTAGAAACAAAAATCGCATTCGTAAAATAAATATTTTTTAGTGATTCCATTTTTTTTTTATTTCATTTATATTTATATATTTTTATATTCCATTTTTAATTTTATGTATTTCTTTACAATGTGCGTTTAGTATCATTACTATTATAGTATCTATATGTGTACATAGATTTTTGTTATGTTTATTATTTTTGTGTTAGTAACTATGTGTACATACATACTAACACAAAAATAATAACTCATTATGTTTCAATTTTTCACTCCAAAAATGTCTATAGGGGATCTAAATCTAATATGGGGATGTATAATTTTATATGCGGCCTGTTGTGTTATGATGCATTTCCAAAGTGGCCCACAAGATCATTTGGGATGGCGCCACCCCTGTACTAGAAGATGCCACAATGAAATATATGAGCGTAAATGGTCAGCGAAAAGTGTATACTCAGAGAATGCGATGAAACCATTCCTTAGACCTTATAATAAGGTAGAGAGCTTTGTTTTCCATAAGTCCTCCTATTTATTCGCTTTAGAAGCGATGCATTTATGACGTTAAGCTCCCCGAACGCTACTGAAAACTGACACAACCAATAAGAGGTCCTAGCACTCATAAGGATTCTCTCAAATGATAGTGAGCCTATATCTTTGAAGTATCCTTGAAGTACATCTACCATACTTTGGAAACATTATTAAAAGAGTATTACGCGGTAATGCAACCTTCACCCATCCACAAATGTTTGAAGGTCGTTTGCATTGCGAAGAATTTCACTGTATGCGTCAAACTTGGTCTACCTAATGGAGCAAAAACCTGCTTCATCGAAGGCAACGTTCATCAATCAGTCAGAGATGTCCTGTGCCGATATTGCTGCACTCTACCGTCGATGCACAGTCGTTAGCTTAGGTTCTGCCATCATTGGCCTGCTGCGAAGCTCGATGCGCAGCAACGTTCGTTGAACTTTCACCCTGGACAAACTTGTGGTAGCTACTTGGTTCATTTAGGCCATGAGTTAGTCAACTGTAGTGCGTCATCTCCCAGAACGTATCGTCGCAGCCACCGTACCCCTACTTTCATAATAAGGTAGAGAGTTTTGTTTTCCATAAGTCCTCCTATTTATTCGCTTTAGAGCCGATGCATTTATGACGTTAAGCTCCCGAACGCTACTGAAAACTGACACAACCAATAAGAGGTCCTAGCACTCATAAGCGATTCTCTCAAATGATAGTGAGCCTATATCTTTGAAGTATCCTTGAAGTACATCTACCATACTTTGGAAACATTATTAAAAGAGTATTATGCGGTAATGCAACCTTCACCCATCCACAAATGTTTGAAGGTCGTTTGCATTGCGAAGAATTTCACTGTATGCGTCAAACTTGGTCTACCTAATGGAGCAAAAAACCTGCTTCATCGAAGGCAACGTTCATCAATCAGTCAGAGATGTCCTGTGCCGATATTGCTGCACTCTACCGTCGATGCACAGTCGTTAGCTTAGGTTCTGCCATCATTGGCCTGCTGCGAAGCTCGATGCGCAGCAACGTTCGTTGAACTTTCACCCTGGACAAACTTGTGGTAGCTACTTGGTTCATTTAGGCCATGAGTTAGTCAACTGTAGTGCGTCATCTCCCCCAGAACGTATCGTCGCAGCCACCGTACCCCTACTTTCATAATAAGGTAGAGAGTTTTGTTTTCCATAAGTCCTCCTATTTATTCGCTTTAGAGCCGATGCATTTATGACGTTAAGCTCCCCGAACGCTACTGAAAACTGACACAACCAATAAGAGGTCCTAGCACTCATAAGGATTCTCTCAAGTGATCGTGAGCCTATGTCTTTGAAGTACCCTTGGGGTACACCCACCATACTTTGGAAACATTATTAAAAGAGTATTACGCGGCAATGCAACCTTTACCCATCCACAAATGGTTGAAGGTTGTTTGTATTGCGAAGAATTTCACCGTATGCGTCAAACTCGGTCTACCTAATGGAGCAAAAAATGCTTCATCGAAGGCAACGTTCACCAATCAGTGAGATGTCCTGTGCCGGTATTGCTACACTCTACCGTCGATGCACAGTCGTTAGCTTAGGCTAACGAGTCAAGTCTGTCATCATAGCCATAGTTATAGTCTGTCATCATAGCCATAGTCATAGTCTGTCATCATTGGCCTTGCGAAGCCCGATGCGCAGCAACATCGTTGAGCTGTCACCCTGGACACACTTGTGGTAGCTACTAGGTTCATGTAGGAAATAAGTTGGTCAACTGTAGTGCGTCATTTCCCAGAACGTATCGTCGCAGCCACCGTATGCCCCCACTTTCATATGTCGTGATGCACAACAGTTTCCAAGTAGTTTTTTTTTTTTTCTATGCCATTTTTACCATATAATGTACACTTTTACTGTAGTAGCCGGGGAATGGTTAAAAAAACAGCGCAGTTTTGGAACGCTGCTATCTATGGTTTGCAAGCCACCAACCATTTTTTTTTTTTTTTTTTTTTTTTTTTTTTTTCCTCCATCTGTTAGGTATAGCAATTTTCTGCATGTAAAAAGTAAGTGAAATACTTTTTTTTGAATGCCTAACAACATACTTTGCATACCCACTAAATGAGATGATGTTATTATCGATTGGTTATTTAATGCTTAGGTTAAAATAAGAAGGTGGCCACATTAATTTGACTGGACCCTGTATTGCAGGTTAATTTGTAAAACTTAATATTTAAATATGTTGAAACGTCATTTATTTATCTCGTTTAAATTTTTAGAATTATTAATTGGTTAAAACGAGAGCATGAGTTGTTGTGACTAATCCTCATTGTCCGGCAGCACGGGGATGAACATTCTATGAGTGGTCTACTCATGGATGGTGGGAAAGGGGACAGCTTCTGTTGGGAAGGAGCACCTGTAGGTAGAAAGTCTGACTTAGCTCCGTGACGCTAATGAAGAATGGAAGTGGATGTACTTTAGGAAGAAGTACCAAGCATATGCGTATCGTATGTGAGGAAAACCGGAAAACTCCCAGCAAGTAATCTGACTAACGAAACAAGATGATGAACATCACAAACACCATAGAGTCTGCTAGTCTTTGAAAGTGTCTACAACAATGTCGTCAGTCAATCGTCAACCTTAACGCTTACCAGCGGCGCACGTTACCACTGAACCACGAGTCGGGCCTGAGTTCATAAGTGAAACATGCAGTAAATAAAAACCAATTGAAAATTTCATGGAATCGATTGACTAAAGGCCAAAATACTAATTTACTGTTCTTGAGTCTAAAAACAACTATATGTATATGAAAAAAGTGATTTTGAATCTATTCCTGTTCCGAAGAAATCCAAAAAACACATAAGGAATAATTCTTATGAATTACTAATCCTGGCATCTTAATTGCATTTAATAGAATAAGTGATGAATGAATACTTTAATTTCAGAATCATAGATGTCCTGCACTTGTATTAATTTAAAAACATTTATTTTATTTATAACAGATGAAATAACAAATAAAAAGATTATGTTTTATTGCGTGTGTCATTTTTAAACTAGTTAAATTTACAAGATCTGCAAATACAAATATTTTTTTGTTATTCACTATCTGAGAATGATTTTCCTCTTTTATTTAAGTAAATCATGTTGTTTTTTTTTCCCAAATAAAAAATGTGATATTGGTAGGTGTGTTTGGCCTTTGTTGTATAAATATTCCGATTACTAGGTGTTTATTGGTAAATAAATGATACGATTTTATTTTGTCCTTTAAAACAAATAATTAAGCCTTGGCTTCAATAGTGTTTTTTTTTTTCGCCAAAAAGCAACGCTTTATAAACACACACTAAATTCCTTTTTATCCATTTTCAAACTAACAAAAGTTGCTTCACTAAAAATGCTATAACTCGCATACTAATAGTGCAACAACAGCTGTCAAATTTATACACGTGTCTTTTGAAGGTAAGGGCTAACTAAAAATCATATGGACTTAATACTAGTAGCGCCATCTATGTGTCAGCCTACGAACTTTTCAACCCAGCTGTTACATAATAACAACCTATCACTGAAATTTGTCAGCTGATAAGCGGTTTTGTGTATTTATATTACATGCAATTAGTGTTTTGTACTAATGAGAACAACTTGACACTAAAATCTGATAGCAAATATTCGCTGTCATGTATAATGAGACCTCATGAAATTAACGATTGCCTGTTCGCTATTCACAGATCGAAACAATTACAGATGGGATATGGACTACGCCATGAGTTGTTTATCGTGATTAGTGATAGACCATGGGCAAATGTCTATTCTAATGAAAAGTGAGCGAAGCTAGCCCCACCCCCTCCGACGGATTTTCTTAAAGGGAGATTTCTAGAGAAGAAAAGAAGAGTTCTGCGACGAGTCGACAAGAAGTGTTTTTCTTTTTCGGAAAGTGATTAAACAGGCCGGAGATTCCGGCTGTTTACAAAACAGAGTCCCTCGTGGTTTTGTGTATCACGCCATGTGATAGTTAAGGTCTGTCGCAGACCGGTTGGACTACATTCTTCGTAGACCAGAGAACTTTGAAATTCTCCGTCCTTGAAGTGAACTGCATTTGTGTATCTAATTTATATCTTTAATGTTCCTTTCATTGTAAATAGATTTATGTATATATATATATATATATATATATATATATAAATAATGCCTGTAAATAAAATTTAAAGTGTTCTTATGAACCTAAAAGTGGCCATCTTCTTGAAGCCGTTATAGGTCTAGTATAGGCCTAGAAGTTACAGAACCAGTGAATCTTCAAAAAATTTTTTTTAACAAGACTATCAAACTATTGGTAAAGTATCATTAGAGAAAGAAACTAGTCACGGTTAATTATGATCCGTTATACCATTTGTTTTATTACGATTTTTTTTGTAAAGTTTTTACAAAACGGTGGTGCGAATTTTCATCACAGCATAATCCAAGTCTTCCTGAGTGAGGTCCGAGTGTAGAACGCATCGGACGCGGTTTTTGGACCATGTTGAAGCTCTCAATACGACCTTCTCTGCATCGTCTTTGCTCACCTATAATCATACAGACGAATACGCATTGTGACTATATTTTCATAGCATTTAGAATGAATGATAGGGAAAATTAATAAGTCATAAGCAATCGAAAAAGATTCTGCCTAAACAATGAATTACTTTTACTTGCTAAACAATGATTAACTAATTTTTACTTAATATTAGCAATCGAGTCAAAAATCTTAGGTCCAATTTGGACGGGGAAAAAAAGAATCTGAAAATATTAGTTTTCTAACAATAATAAATAAAATAAGATAAAATAATTTCTCTTTCCGAATAAATGATCCACTTATTAAAGAGAATTTATTGCGTTATTATCAATGAACATAATTACTATCAATAGATGTAATAAAAAGTATTAAAAAGTTTCGTACCTCAGCCATCTTTTGAACAAAGTCTTCAGATGTGAAATTAGAAGATGGAAAATTCAGCAAAACCATATTGGATTCCACAACATCAGGATTGCAAGTGATGAGTTGGCTCTTCAGATCATAGATTTCTGAAAAAAATTAATAATAATAAATGATTTGACAATAAGTCTTTTTGCAAAATCAATAAAATCATTATTTTAACAAATGTTTAAGTAAAAGGTAAGGCAATAAGACAAAAAATGGATGAAATTATGCTACAGTACCTCGTTTACCTTATTAAGGCAATTCACTGACTGTGCGAGAACTGCAGTTTTGTTAATTGTTTTTGCTAATTATTTTTTAAAAAATAAGTAATCTAAATACAGTCAAAATTATAAAGTAGTTATCGATACTCAGCTTCTTTCTTTTTTTAAACCTACAATACTTGCCATTTTGGAAATTAATCAATTCTTAATAAGACAGTCGGTTTTTTTTTAGTGATATTTTAATGTTCTGTATTAGTAGAATGGCTGGGACCACGGCCGTGCTGGATTATCGAGCGTCTACATAGTTTTAACGGGAATACAAAAGATAAATCATTCTGTAATTAAACTTCCTCCTACGCATTGCAAGAGCGCCCCTGTGGCGTTCAGGAGAAATGGACAGTAGGCCTCGAGATTCTCACTGGAGAGAAGTATAGCGCAGCTGTTCTGTTAAGAAACGTTTAGTTTACAGTCTCAGCCCGAGAGAAAATAAATTTAGTGCATTCCTGTTTATTATTGACCTACAGACTCTCACCTGGAAAGGAAGTACATTTCGTGCATCCAGAGCGTATCTGAGTATCGGGATAACGGCTTAGAAGGGAATTCTTCCACGAATCTATAATATATATATATTTAAATGTGTCTAATATTATCTGTCTTATTATCTGCTTATGTGTGGTGTTTGTGCATGTGTCAATAAGCGCCAATCTGTACCTCAAATATTTCAACCCAATCATATCCAGTTACAATCGGATTGTCCAACCCATGTAACACCATAATCTGGCATCCAACGTGGTCCCCGTCCAAACCGACAGCACTACAACTCGAGATAAAATTTTAAACATATGCATATTTAATGTGTTTACTCACATTCAGAACCATTGCAAACAATACAAATACCCAACGAAATATTTCGTCATTCTAGCAACTACAAAAATTAAATTTGTATATTGAATATTAATTGAATAAATAAAAAAAAACATCACAAAAGAAAAATTGGCATACAATGATAGTTAAAAGAAGAAGAAGTGACAAGCAAAAAATAATACATTATTTAAAAAAGCATCATATTGCATTGCTTCCATGATTCAGATCTATTCTTCAAACAATCGTTATGGATTATACACAAATCAAAAGCTTCTTCTTCCAATCTGTTAGCTTCAGAGGTTCATTCCATGGCTTTAGCCAGAGTGAATACCGCTGGGAGGTCGTCACCAATTCATGCATGGTACGCCGCTAAATATCCTGGTATGTCCTTGCAGTGCCCCTGTCCTAGATCTGCTCGAACTGCTTTAGCTAGACTAAGGACTGGCCACACTAAGAGTTTGACCATCAATGGAGACGAGAAGACATATACCCTTTGTCATTGTTCGGCCATCACATTCTCTCTCTCATCTCATTGATTGTATTGGTGCCTCTGAGCAGCATCTGCCTGTGAGGCAACTGTTGAATGAGGGGAGGGCCGCTTACGATCTATTGATGCAGCATGATCTACTGGACTTGGTTTAGGATTCTAAATCAAGCAACAACAAGCAACACAATGTATGAGTGTTACGCTGCACTCAAATGAAATCTAATAATTTACGATAAACACTGTACAAAACTGCGTTCAATGCTGTATCGCGACTTAGTTAGTAACAAACACCCGAATACACATACACACACAAATTATAAAGCGGATGATTTCATCAC
>BPLR01000228.1:0-35735 GCA_021605095.1 Caerostris extrusa
TATGCTCAAAGATATGATACCTGCGTATTTTAACGTATATATTTCTGTTATTTTTTTTACTTAAATTTTCTCAATTATTTTAATTAATATATTTCTCTCAATCACCCTCAAACCATAAAACTTTTGAACCATTTTTATAATAATGCAAAATTAATTACCAAATTTATAGAAAAATATTTGAGGAGCTGATTACCATAACAGTGTTTGATTACAAAATGTATAAAAATAAATAAAATCCACAAATTTTATGCCCAAATTCAAACAAAGATGTGTTTATCTTTTAAGTACCCATAGTACACCTGCTCGTTGTGCAACTCAATGGTTGGCATCAAGTACGATATAGTGTTCGAATAGTTTAAACCACATTCTTTGACATATTAAAATAAAAATTGATAAGAAAAAAGATGAGATTGAAAGTCGAAATTTTTAAACAACTCTTTCCCCAATGAATGCAAATTGTTTTTAACATGAATGCAAACTTTAAAAACATTTTTCTAAGGAAATCTACATTTCTTCCTACAAAGCCTGTTTCTGTTGTTACATGATAATAGTAATGAAGCTAAGATAAACTTTGAGAATGGTGGAAATGTTTTCCAGATAAACCAATTAAAGACGAAATCTTACTTCTGTGTCCATATATATATATATACCACGACACAAGAATAACATTTAAATCTTCTTTTTAACATCGCATCTTTTCTAATTACCATCATATAAATATATATATATATATATACACAATTACATAATATTTATTTATATATTACGCATATGCAGTTACACATAAATATTGTTTTAAGTGTGATGTTTCCTGTATTATCATCATACACTTGACTACCAAATCTATTTTTGATTAATGAGTAGTTTACCTAGCATATTGTTCAGTATTATCAATGTACAAAATATTGATACATTTACAATATATCTTTATATAAATGTGGTCAATGCAGTATTTCAATACTAAAAGATTTATTGCTTAATTAACTTATTCCTTCTAAAAATATTTATTTCTCTTTGTGATAAATATTGTTGCTATTCTTAAATGAATTAAATTTAATACAGTTTAAATGATTAAATAATTGTAATTAAATTTTTGTCATTATCTTCTTTTAATTTTATCTAAAATTAAAAATTTGGTGACAGTTTAAATACTTTTTTGATTTATAAATGCCAGTCTAGTACATTTTTAAGAATTAAAATATTCCTTTTAGATAGAATTAATAAATTATAATAATTAAACTTAAAATACAGGGCATGATCTGTACTATATTTTTTATTTTTTTATAAGTACACACATGTAACTGAAGCAAGTTTATTACTTGTATTCTTTGTTTTTAAAATTCTTAGAATTCCTCTTCACACCACCTATGAATCTTATTTTTTTATAGTATCTTGGATCTCCAGAAAATAGATTAATAATACTTTAAAAACTGCAAAATGAAAGAAAATCTTTTTACAGTCATGGCTGAAATTATCTTCAACAGGCTATCACTTTGTACATTAGAGCATTTCTCTTTCAAAATCTCAACCGCTATCTAATTTAAATCTGATCTACCGCTATCAAATAAGCACTTTGTGTTGGCAAAACCCGTTGTTCTTGTTAGAAAAAGCAAACTATGTGAAACAAAACAAAAAATATTAACAAATATTTTTAAATATTTTCATTTTCGTGCGAAAGTATATATTTTCTTAAGTAAAAACCTTAAACATGAGATATATTTTAAAAAAAATAATAATAGAATAAATTTATCGAAAAATATAGGCAGGCATCATAATACACAGATTAAGGAAGCTAAATGGTTAATATGGCAAAGTACATATACATATGCATATATTTTCAAATTTTAAGGGGCATTTATATTTATTGTGTCTCCACACGGTTTCAAAATTTTCAGAAAGTGTAAACTAGTAAAATGCTACTGCATATTACAAGTTTTATTTTAATTTTATTTTTAATTTTAAAAATTAAACAAGCATATTTAAAAAAAAAATAAATGTAAATTGGCATTTTTCATTATTTGCATTTAAAAAAATTAATTAAAATGAGGATATAAATAATCTAAATAATAAATACGCTTAAAATAGTTTAATAGCTAAAGTATGTTGTTAAGAACGTACAAATTTTTTTCTTCCTATAATATAATTTTTTCCACTTTTGAAATAACTTTTTCAAACAGTTTCCAATATCTGTTTAAATCGAGAAGAACTGTTCATATTTTGTGAAAGTCATTAGTTTTTGTATTTAATTAAGTAATTATGAAACCAATAATTAAAATCTTATGAAAAAAGTTTTTCAGGTTCCACGGATATGCATTTCTTATGTAAGACATCAGATTCAAAAATTATGTTTGGTTTATTCAAGAAGCTAAAACATGCACTGGAGGTTAGCTTTTATAGATATTATTCATATTTTTATTTCTAAAAATGTCCTGTTTATATCTATCGCTGATAATATGGAAGAGCAGTTTTCGGTTTTAAGCCAAATATCACCACATCTAATCCTCTCTATTTAATGTTTGGAAATTCTGAATGTTTATGCTGGAAGGTAATAAAACTATGAGCATATGAAGAAGAAATCTGAAGAAACAGTAAATCAACGTCTATTTGCAGGACAGAATCCTTTTATAAATCTTATCTTCGGAAAAAAATTCTTGAGACTTAAAATACCTCTCCCACCTAATGGATATGTGCACTTCTATAACATAATCATGAACAAGGCTTATGAAATATTCATGAACGAAAATACTTTTAAAAAATGAATTAATGCTCTTCTCTTTCTTTACCAAATCATGATGATAAGCCAGTTTATGTGCATATATATGAAAATGACAGAATTTTTAACCATGAGATTTATTTTTGAATTAAAAAATTAACGAAATGAGGTAGCTAGGAAGAAAATTTATTTTTTATTTATTCGTATTGTATGCAGAAATCCATTTAATTAAACATTATTTTTTACTCAGTAATCTAAATATTTGCAAATTTTCTTTTAAAAAATACAGTGAGCCACAAAATTGAGTATACATCTCTAAAAAATTTTAGACTTTTCGGAATTACAAATTAAATATTGATTTAAACAGATAAATTTTTTTATCCTAGACCCGCTTTAACCTCTGCTTTATCATCCTATAATAACACAATTCTATAGTTAACTTATTTTATTACAAAAAAAAGTTAAGCGATTCGAAGAAAAGAAAAACATACAAAATTGAGTATACACTTCTTATATTTGTAAATTATGCCAACACTTTTTTAGTTTCAAATTTTCTTTAAAGAGTTTCAGGAGTAGCTGCAGCTTATAACACATGCTATTGCTCTTCAACGCTTTTAAATAGTATTTTTCTCATTAAAAATCGTAAAATGAGCTCTCGTAGAGAAACTCTGAATCTGAGCGTTTATTGGTTTGTAAAATGGTCGAAGAGGGCAAATCTCTTCGAGAAACGCTTCGTTGATTGTGTAACTCATGGTTGTGTCCAAAATACTACAGAAGTATAAAAAACTGGATCTGTGGCCAATATTCCTGGAAGAGGACGTAAAGAAATACGGAGTACTACAGCGAAGAGGAAGATCATTCACTCAGTAAAGAAAGATCCGAGGGTGAGTGCCTCTAAACTAGCTTTATCGATGTCCTCTACAATCGGGAAAAAGATCTCAGTTGAAACAATTCGACGTACCCTTCACCAATATGGGTTTCATGGCCGTACACCAATACGAAAGCCACTCATCAAGTATGTGAATAGACAAAAGAGAGTGATTTTCAAAGAACATCGTTTAAAGCCTATTTTCTTTCTGGAACACTGTAATATTTTCTGATGAAAGTAAGTTTAATCTTTATGGAAGCGATGGACGATTTAAAATATGGAGAGAAGCTGGGGAAGCACTGGCACCTAAAAACACCATTAAGACAGTCAAGTTCGGAGGTGGATCTGTCCCTCGTTAGGAGTTGTATGTCGGCTGGAGGAGTTGGAGAGCTTGCTTTTATTGATGGTATTATGGACAAACATATTTGGGGATTTTAAATGATAACTTGAAAAAAAGTGCCAATAAGTTAGGGCTTGGGTCAAGCTTCATATTCCAGCAGGACAACGACCCCAAGCATACAGCGAAGATTGTGCAGTTATACTTGCTGTACCATTGCAAGAAGCAATTACACACTCCAGCCCAGTCTCTGACCAAAACGTCATCGAAAATTTGCGGTCGAAATTAGAGAAAGCTGTACATGAGCACGAAATCACAAGCAAGGAAGTTCTCAAGAAGGTTCTGAGAGAAGAATGGACTAAAATTTCTGTTGAAACCACTAAAATACTAGTAGAATCTATGTCCAGGAGATTACAAGCTGTAATTCAAGCAAAAGATTATGCAACAAAATATTAATTTGTACGTTAAAAGGAAATTAATAAAGGTGTATACTTATTTTTGTGGTGTTATTTTTCCCTCTCGTCTCAGATCTTTTTTTTTTTTCGTAAAAAATAAATAAACGTAACAATTTTTATAAGTATAGTACGGTAAAAGCATAGACTAAAGTTTATAAGGTAAAAAATTCAATCATCTTAAAGCAATATTTAATTTGTAATTGCAAAAAGTCTCTAAGTTTCTAAGGTGTATACTCAATCTTGTGGCCCACTGTATATGTTGTTGTAGTAGTTTTTGAATCACTAGTATGGTACAAATGTAGCAGTTTCAACTTGGCCGAGGTTGATCAAGAAAGTCCTACTGTACTGTACTCGCATTTTCTCATCACAATTTAAAACATCATTTATTATTAAACTATTTAAAAGGTATTTTTGTTTTAATTTACTTATTATCTGTATTTCGTTTTTATCAAATTTTTAAAATGTTTTTTAATTTAAAAACACATTATTATTCAGTTAAACATGTAATGTCATTGTTACAGAAATTCTAATACGGTAATCATGAACTATATTGATTTGCAATTAATTAATGCAAATAATTAATTAATTAATTAATTAATATTTACTATTATTGAATTTCTTGTACTTTAATAATTTCAAAGTGAATTATTAATAGCTAGTACTTTTTAAAAATTTTCTTTAATCATGTTTATTATTGGAAGATAGTTGTTCTATTGATTATTCATATAATAAATCATATTAATTATACACACACACACTTTATATATATATATATATATATATACATATACATATATATATATATATATATATATACATATATATATATATATATATATATATATATACATATATATATATATATATATATATATATATATATATATATATACACTCATGTCCATAAATTAAGGATAATTCAAGAATCGCACAGAAATTGAACTCTAAAATAAAAATTTCACCTGTAGAATTATCACACACATCTTGAAGAAGAATATGCAAATTACAGGAAACCACCAGATGGCGCGGATAGTACGTCACAATGATGAGAGTGTAAGAGAAGGGTATATAAGGAATGGTGGCAAAGAAGTAAACTTGTTCACAAGCGCTTTAAAAGCCTTTCAGTGCAATAACCGCATATTTATGGCACAAAGGAAGCATTTGGATGATTTTTTACGTGGTAGAATTATCTGGAATGTGGACGTACCCAGCTGGAAGTATCCGAGGAACTTGGAATCGCCCAGAGTGTCATCTCCAGGCTTTGGCAACGATTCCAAGATGATGGTAATGTGAGTAGATGTCACAGCACAGGTCTCCCCCGAGTTACAACGCCGAATGAGGACCGGTATTTAGCAGTTACTGCCAAAAGAAACAGACGGAGCACAGCATCAGACCTGTCTCGTCAGCTCTCTTCAGCTACCGGTACGACAGTTTCAAGGCAGACCGTGTACAGACGCTTAAGGCACATTGGTCTATATGCTCGTAGGCCTGTCAGATGTGTTCCACTTACCGCAACTCACTGTCGCCTGCGATTAACCTGGAATAGAGAGTATGCATTGTGGACACCGCAACAGTGGTCTTGTGTGATGTTTTCCGACGAGACCAGGTTTAGTTTGTTTGTTTTACAGCACTGTTAAGAAAAAGTTATTATTTCAATAGTGGAAAAAGTTATATTGCAAGAAAATAAATTATGTATGTTCTTAACATCATACTTCAGCTATTAAACTAATTTAAGTGTATTATTATTTATTTTGTGTATTTATTATTTATTATTATGTGTATTTATTATTTAGTCTATTTATATCTTTATTTTAATTAATTTCTTTAAAACACAAATAATGAAAAATCCTAATTTACATTTATTTTTACAGAAAGCTATGATTGTTAAATTTCGAAAATAGAAGAAAATTAAATAAAAATTATAATAGATAGTATTTTACAGGTTTACAATTTCTGAAAAATTTGAAACCATGAGTCAGACAGATTTTAATAAAAATGTACTTAAAATCTGAAAATTACATTTCGATTAAAAAAAAAAGCGCGAATTAAAAACACTTAATATATACAAGATAAGTTTTTTATTTGTATTTTGCACTGTTTTTCAGTGTTGTTTAACAAACTTCCATCTTTACATGTCTTTTTTTCCTTGCATGGTGAATTTTCATTGATAAATTTGTATTTTTTTTTAATTTGCCAAGAACATGATTTGTATTTCATTCAGACAGAGTTCTCATATCTTTTATCAAATTAGTTGTGGTCTGCGTAATGTTAATGGAGCATTTATAAATATATAACTCAGAGTAATAATAATAACTAATATTTTATTACACTAATAAATAGGATGGTACACAAAATTAAGCAGGCCAAAAGGGTTTGGGGTGATCAGTTTCATTTACTTTATCGAAGCTCTCATTGGGAATTTAAGTAGTTATATCATTTGAAGTAATATATATTTATCTTATTAAATTCTTTTGAAATTAATAATGAATGAAATTAAAGACAAGAAGAGAAGTGAATATTGGTTAATCAATATTTATGAGTCTAATAGCTACATGGGTAGTGATGATAATTTCAATAAAGCTTGTAAAATCTGAAAGGCATTTTGCTCTATTAAAATTCCTCATAGACTTTAAAATTCAAAAATTGCTATATACCATCGTTGATTTTTTTGTAAAATTACGAATAGTACATTTAACAAAAAAACTGTATATACCATATGTCAATCCCATTGATTATTGTCACTTCTTCAGCATACATCATGCCAATGTTTATAAAAATTTTTAGACATCATTACCATATTCTAATGGATTCTCAAAATTTCCAAATCTTGAATAACCTCAAAATAAGAAGAACTTGGTATTTATGTATATAAATTAGAATATTTAAACATATTCAGAATATTAAGCATTTTTGAAAACATGAAGGACAATAGCATTTTTAGACATGGAATAATATTTTTAACAATAACTGAACTTCTTCCACTCAGTTTATAATTCTGATTAGCACATAAATTGCTTTTTACAGAATTTGTACAAACCGGCACAAAACAAGTACAAAAAAATGTATCTCATACTAAAGCTCAAAATTTTTTTCACAAACAGAAATTTTAAATTTGAAAATCTTATAAATATCACTGCCATCTGTTTCAACAAGTACAGTTACAGTTTATTGCATTGTTATCATATGTTGAATATCTAATAAAAGATAATTTAAATATTTATTTCAAAGGCCAGACTCAAAAAGCAACATGATGTGATGGCCTCCTCAAATGCTTGTATATATCATTTAAATTCATAATTTCCTGATTTAATTATCAAAGCCTGTATAAATTACAGTCATATTCAGAAAAAATTAGCTTTATTTTCCTATCATAAAAATGAAAACACGAAAATCAGAAAGTTTTTAACATCTGTAACTTCCAAAATTAAAATCATGTTTGTATTCATTTTTGATCCAAAATGAAATACAGTATTATTTCAATTCAATATTATAAGAAAACCAGTCACTACATTTCAAAAAAATTATACAAATTGTTCAGAAAATAAAATTTACATGCTATAATATTAAATTTAATTTATCATAATATTACTTAGAGAGCAAATCAGTTTTTAATATAAGTTTATTACTGTTATAATTAAATTTCTCTATATCTGTTTCAAATATTAGCTGCCTTTTCGCATTGTAACTTAACAAGTTAACTAACGCTAACACTGATTAATTATAGTTGTTTTGTGCACACCAACGCTAATGAATTGTAACTAATTGTCTGAACACGAACTAATTACAACTAATTGTTTACAAATATATCCCAGTCCATCCACTAAATGAATGTAATTAGATAGCCCACCGCAAAAGAATTGGAATTCTTTAAATAACTCTCTTTATAATTGCATTTATATTTTCAATATTGTAAAAACGATTTAAATAAAAAAAGTACATTGTTTTAAAATATTTTAAACATAAGTTGTCAAAAATGTAATTTCATTTCAACATTTATAATTTTAAATTTATTATATTCATGCCTTTTGTAAACAAAAGGCTTAATGATAACTTTTAATTATACAATCGAAAACAATAAATGTAAAAATATTTTCAATCTAATTAAAATTATAGATTTAGTTTTTTAATTACATTTAAATAAATCACTAACATGTTTCGAAAATAAATACCCTTAAATTTTAAGGATAATTTAAAATAAAAAAATGAGCAGCTCAAAAAAGTTTAATTTTTATGCGTTTTAGTTGATATTATTATTTTTATTTAAATCACAATGACAGTTAATTTTAATTTATTCATTTTTTAAATTACATTTCTTAATTTGTAGTTGATTTAAAACATTATAATTATGAAGAAAGTTAAGTATCCTCATTTTGCAATGAAGCTATTTTGATAAATACTGGCAGGTAAACTAGGTTTTTTTATTTTAAAACATTTAAGCTATTTTTGAAACAGTAAATAAAAATCACCTTCTTGATTGGTTTCATTATTTCTTGCAAAAAGAGCAGTCTTTATTAAGCAGTGTAAAAGTCTTTTAACTTTACTGTTTGCTAACTTGTAAGAAAATCATTTTTTGTTATCCACATCATCCCTTAACTCTTTGCTATCATCCATCTTCATCAATCTCTCTGATTTTAACATACTTTTGAAAGTACCTATTTCTATGAAACCTCGCTATTAAACTCTTTGACTTATAATTTATTACGCACTTTAATGAAGCATGCCGTTGAATTACTAGGTAATTGAAACGCGATGTGGTAATTTTCTGTTGAAAACTCCATTGGCATATGTTATGTGGGCACTTATCTCAAATTTCAAGTTACTTAAATTGCGTTTATTTGATTTTATTAATGCAGCTTTTGAGGTAACATCATTATTTGGTAACAACTTTAAGTCTTGGAAAGTCTCTCTGAAATATTTCATTTGAATTTAGTGAACTTTTATTAACATATAAAATGAAGCAAATTTTTATTTAAAAATAATGTAACTACTGGATTAACGAGTTGCCATGATAGATTTGAATAAAATATTAATTTATTTTGATGCAATTTTCAGAAAATAATTTATTTGAAAAGCTTCAATGACTAATTAACATTTTAGAGTTGGTTTATTGGAAATTTCAATGCGCAATTTATTTAATTTTTATTACATATTAATAAAATAAAAATTTATATATATATATATATATATATATATATATAATTCTTCATAAAATTTTTCAACGTAGATCAGAAGATCCATTAAAAATTTACTAAAAATAATTTATTTTTGGTACACTGTATGCCATCTATAATCAGTTTAATGTTTATTGTAATGCTTATGAAAACATTCTTTTAAAGTCTTTTTTAACAAAAGATATTATTTTTGTTATTTTAAATGAAAAATTTATGGAGAGATTGCAGATATTATATGCTAATCTATTTGAAATATTTCCATGAATTACTAGTTGTTGTTTAAAAATTAGGAAATAGTTTCTGGAAAAAAAAAAGAAGCTTATTTATAATTCTATTTGCACAAGGGCTATAACAGTGAGTACATAATATAATAAATAAATTTTGGTTAAGAATGATTAGATTTAACACGGTATACTAAAAAAAATATTCCTTAGATAGTTCTTTGATAAATTTACAATTTATATTTGTATTGTATAGGAATTAAATCTACTTTTACATGTAATATGTTGTTTTAATTGTGATCCATTGTGTGTTGTATGAACTAAAAACCGTTTGTTGCAATAAATGAAAATTTCTGTTTTATAGTATATCACATACTTACAAATGAAATAAGTATTAATAAATTAGATTATTCTACAATGCATGAAAACCTTTTCTTATGATAAAGGCGTATTTTTTTTTTTCTTTATTAGAAGCAATAACATTAGCAATTGTACCTTAACCTATCATGTATGCTCAACTCCTTTTCATTTTTTTTTTAAATGTTCTGCTTGTTTTCAATCTGAATATTGTCTACTATATTTAATTTGACTATCCGTTTTCCTGCAATTTTCATGTTCTTAATATTTGATACAAATTATATTTCTGTAATTATTTATCTCATATTTTTCATCATAATATTTATTAATGAATTTTTGATATCGCAAGAATGAGACTTTGAAAAATTCACTTACAGCGTAATGTCTTACAGACGTTCAACATGATGTCGTTGAAACACAATTTTAAACGTATTTAATAGATGGATTAAATTTTCAAATCTCAAGAAATGCACTGAAGAATTAAGGTCATTTTCGGTGCAATGCCATCAGGAAGTAGCATAAGACATTTGTAAGCACTATGCCGACACTTATTGTCATCGATAAAAAGTGCAGAAAAAAAATCTATTGATGAGAGAAAATACTCTTCGGTTTCTTAAAGACTGCAAGGAACAAAACTCGAAGAGATTATACGTCTACTCATGATGTCCACTATGTCGTTTGTTATTTTGTTTTCTATTGACCTGAAAAAGTGTTCCTTCCCTCTTCAACCAGCTTGATGGTCAGAAGCTTTCATTGCAACCTAAACATTTACTCCCAGATGCAATTAACTTGTATCTCTGGTATTTGGTACCATTAGTCAGCCATCGGCTTCAGTGGAGAAATGTGGCAATCATGAATTCTTTCTTGACATGAAACTGCAGTGATAAAATAAGTTTGCTCATCCATCTTCTACCTTCCTTTTTTGAGATTTTATTCTCATTCAGTAAAAAATCCAATAAAACCCTATGCTTTACATTGTGATAGATCTAAACTACAAATTTGAGAAATAATTATTGGGATTATTATTAATGCTGACTGAATCCATCAAGTGTATTTTAACAAGCACATAAATAACATGATTATTGATTAGTTAAATAAATTGTTTGGATCCGTTATAAAAGGAAGAAAGATAAAAAAAATCTCACTTTTTCTTTGTTGTTACTTTTTCTTCCACATCTATATATTTTTTATAGAAGTTTCATTATAATTTCTGTAAGTCTTTTGCGATAATAAAACAAAATAGCTCATTGAATTTAAAGATTTTTCAATTTCTTATCCTTTTCTTTTTTTTGTCCGTCTAAGGATACGAAAAAGAATCGATTAAAAACGGATATTGGTTTTCAACAAAAATATAGGTTTTTATCTAAGATATAGGTAACCCGATAAATATTGATGTCTATTTTATCTAGATATAATAAAAAAAAAAAGAAGAAACAGATAAAAATTTATGAGATTGAACATTTAAAACGATTCATACGACACATCGTTTTAAATAATAAATACAAATTGTGATATAATTCGCCAAAATGTTCTTATCAAAAGTTAAGAAAAATAACTACTCTGTAAACTGAAACCTAACAAAAAAATGTGTCTAAATTTAATCCTAATTTCAACATTTCTCAGGTTGCATCAGTATTATTAAAATTATTTTTTTTAACAGCGATCTTAATAAAATGTCGCTACAATTTCAAAATTTCAATTGTTTTTTTTTTAAATTAAAGCTTATAATTTATTTTTATTCCAACTAATGGGATCTATACAACAGTTAATAATCTATTTAATAGTATGAACATAACACCACTTAATTGTTTTATATTTCAGCTTCATTATCTATATATTTACAATCTTTCCGTGGCTATTTTTACATTGAAATTAGTTTCTTACATCAGTAATGTTTTGCTTTTGAATTTAAATTTCATAAAACGTTGAAAATATATTTATATTAATAATCGAAAAATAATGAACTCCAGAAATCACAAGCTAAGTTATACATAAGCATATTAAAAGCTATACTTAAACTTAAAAAATTAAATGGACTTAGAATTCCAAATATTCTTTCTAATTAAATGTAATGGAACATAGTTTGAACTTTAATTACTATCCTCAAATATAATTAAATAAATTTTGGAAGAAAAGGTAGAAATTCCTTCCCAATTTTTTTAAAAATATAATATTTCTTTTGAATTATTTCTAAATGCTATTAATTTTTTTTTTTTTTTTAATTTTAGATATTTTTAGCTTCCAATTTTTTACTACGGTCATAGAATTTTTGTTCAACCTTTTACGAAGGAATTTTGTGCTTGTAAAATAGCTCTAATTAGTAAAATAAGGGGAAGAAAAAAAAATTGGATAATAAAGGGAAGAAAATTATAATAGTTTAGGAATTTTGAAAACTAGCTTTCTACAAAAGAAATCTATTCAGTTTTTCCAAAACCTCATGCCTAGTTTAAATGCCATCTAGCATTTACTATAATACTGTATGCAAACATAACTGAAAATCAATTTAAAGAATTTGTTTTAGTTAAAAAGATTCAAAAATGACATAAATGTTCCACACTTTTTTTTTTTTTTTTAATTTTACCTTAATTAAATCTTATTGTTTAAAAACCAGTTTTAATTAATAATATTTATTTCCGTTTAAAGTAATTAAAATTAAAAGAGCTTCAATTAACAATCATTTTTCGAGTTACATGATACGCCATTTAATTAAATATGTTTTATTTATTGACAAATACATAGTTCATTTCTTTTTTAAAGTGAAAATAAAAAGAATTATTAAAAAAATTGAATCTTTCTAATGAAAACAAATTTTGGCAAGAAATGAATTTAAATTACTCTGCACAAATTTCAGAAATGCGCTGTTTTAGTTGTATTTACCTTTATTCGTTTTAAATTTTTTTGTCTCTTAACAGAAAGTCGATACATTTCTTTTTTTTTTTTTCTTATTTTATTTATTTAATTTGAAAAAAATCTCTTTTTTTTTTTTTTTTTAAATTTGAAAAAATTAGTTGTTGTTTTTGAGCTTTGTTAACAACAATTTTTTTTTTTATATGATAAGGTTGTTAAATTTACGCAAATAAGATATTGAATTGCAACTTACCTTAAATTTATTCCACGTAATTTAAAATAGCAGGAATAAATCTCTACTTTGTGATATTGAATAAATAAAAAAACTGAGTTGTACACAACTGTGCAAATGCTCTTCTTACAAAAATTTTATCTCTGGCGCTCTTTACCGCAGGTTTCGGGTTCGAGTCCCGGCGGTGCCATGGGTGTTGTAGTGGTTCGAATCCACATTAAACCGTAGGTCCCGGTCCTACTAGGATCGTAGAGCGTTGCGGGGGCATTGTTACTCCGCGTCCGTGGCTTATCTTCAAGTTACACGCGCCCCCCGGGTAATGCAAAGTGAGTACGTCTGTGCAGCGCTTGCCTTAAGGCATCCAAGACCAAGCTGTCTACGTGTTTGCCAGCTGCAATGGAACAAAAAAATAAAACATGCAATTTTATAGAAGGCAAAACAAAAAGAACCTTGAACGATTGCAAAAAAAAAAAAAAAGATTTTGTTTGAGACTCTGCTAGATTTTGTTGACTCTGTTTAGATTTTGAAAGTGACCAAAGTGTAATTTCATAAATATGCAACTTAAAGTTAAGTAATTAAATAATTTGAATTGTATTAGAGAAAAAAATTATTTGAATACAAACATTTGAAAATGTTTTTTTATATAAAATATAATTTGTGTCAATAATCTTAAAATTGCAGATTTGCCAACTAAACTAATAATTTATCTCTTCCTAAAATTTTGATAAATTTATTATTGCATCATTATAATTAAATACCTAGTGTTGTTAAACATGAGAATTATTTTGGTATAATAATCCCATTCTTAAACAGTGTGTTTAATATAAGTATATAGTAATATTGTAAAGACTATAGTTATAAATAATACATGATTTAATAAAGTCTGACAATATATCAACATTCCTAAAATCTCCATTGAGAATGTCTTGCCTAGGTTATTGGCTTTTCAATCCCAGGCACATCAGACGTAATATTCGAGTCATATATGAACCATTGACATTCTCAGAGATGAATGTCATATCCTTCGAACTCCATACATTGACCCACTGAACTGTTCACCATGATTTCATATATTGCCAGGTTTAGCGCCAGACGCATTTGGAATTTTACTTTTGCACAAAAAGGTATTGATAGATATATTTTACGGATATATATCTATACAAATCTATATGTAATATCAAATATATGTGGAACAAAAATAGCTGTAAATCTAATCTTCCTTCATCGATATCACAGTCGAAATAATGCAGGTTATTTGAAATTGTAAAATGCCATTTATATGATGAAAATTGTATTATAAAGTAAATGATATTATAAAAATTATCACATGAATTTTATAATAGTATTGTTATCATTTTTAAAAGTACTCAGTATTACATGTAAAATATTAAAATTTTTTAAATTTCTTAAAATATTCATATTTATATATTTAAGTAAGTAATTTTAATTTTGATGATTTTAATATAGTTTGGTGATAAATAGTTTAAACTATTTTAAAATAAATAGTAATTTATGAAGAATATTTAAATAAATAATCTATTGATGGATAGGTCAAAATAAAATTATAATATCATTCTTCACGAAGTAGAATTCAAACGTCTATACCTTCTTTCCCTATTTTAACACTGACATTAAATAGAATACTGAAATTGGAAAATATACCTTTTGTAATAAATATTTACTATTTTTGACACTAACAATTTTTAGATGATATGTATATGTCATATTTAACAAAATATATCTTAATTTTCTTGAATATGATAATTATTTTGGCACACTAATCACATTATGTTACAGTTCATTTTATTTTACAGTTTGTCCTTTTCTAATAAATATTAATTATTTTTAACATTAAGGATTGGCAGATGATATGTAACAATCCTATTTAATATGATATATCTTTATTTTCCTGAATATGATAATTATTTTGGCACACTTATCACATTATTTTACAGCTCGTTTTATTTAAGTTAATAAATTTTTAAAACAGTTTATTTAATATAAGTTTATAGTAATCACTATCGACAGGCATGGCGAGCAATTATTAGCAACAATAAAAGAACTTAAATCTCTTATCTCTACTCAATATTAGTAATTCGATTAGATAATATTCTTATTCCTTAAAAGGGCTATTTTGTAGTTTTATTCCCCCTTCTTAACAGGCAATAATAAAAAATGGCATCCAGAGCCGCCAAATGAGATCCTTAGAGACCTAGGTCCGTGTTGGGAACACTTAACCTATCAGTGCTGTGAGCATTTTTACGGTCTCCTGCACTAATCTATCCGAATTTTTGGTTTCCTTTCAATGCAGCAGAAAGTACCCAAACAGAGACAATCAGAACAAATAAAAAGAGACTACAAAAGAAAGGCGACCTAAGTACCAATGAATAATTTCTCCCTCTGGTTACGCTGGAATGAAGCTGGAAACATTAAAAAGGAAGCACAGGAAAGGAGTTACGTCCACTGGTTTTCCTAAAAGGGAATACAAATTCTGATTGAAAAAAAGGAGGAGTTCAAACCGTTGTTAGCTTTAACATAACGCATAGTGTAGCACTTCATAAATATGATTTACGTGTCCACATTGAAGAAGCGTATGATCTAACTACAACATACTAGGAAATACATATTTATTAATATATTAGGAATAAGCTGAAGCCAAATATTAAAAATGATGTGTTTGATTGTGATTATTCTGCATTTGAATGAATATGCAAAAACACTTGTTTTACAAAAATTAATGGCCAAGTTCTTAAAATATATATTTTTATTTCAAGTAGAATTTTTTTATATATCAATTTGTGAATAAAAGTGTAATGATTACAATCTGTGCCTTTCTAACATTTAAACAATAGATGTAACTCATTTCCATATATTTTTAAGAATATAATAATGAGGGGAACATAAATATTAATCTCATTACACGCAGTATAATTTTGGCAATTATTCCATTTACGAGAAAAATATTATCGACTTAAAAGAGTATTCAAAATGCAATCAATCATATGATAAACAAATTAAATCCAATTCAAGTCAGTCTGATATATAAAATATACCTCAACATAAATATTATTAAATGCCATAGAGGTATAATCTTTTAAATAAGCTTCTGAAGAATTACAGTCCTAACTATACTTTACAATGAATAATGGTACAAGCATCCTTAATGTTCCTTGTAATGAATAATGATATAAGGATCTTTACTGTACCTTAATCCTTAAAATAAATCCCTTTGAAAAATCTTTTACATACTCGAATCTCGATGAATCTTTAACATGCCCGATTCTCCAGATTTTTATGTCTTTTCTTAACAATAACTGTTATATTTTTCATTCTATTTCATTTTTTATTACTTGACTGAACACAGCAATATAATGCATTGCATTAAAAATGCATCGTTTCTCAATAGAATAAAAATTTGTTGAAGTATTTATTTCAGATAACTTTGCAAATTTTATTCAAAGGAAAATAATCTATTGAATAAAAGAAACATAAGACAAAAATATTGTTTATGTTTATGAAATTTTAATTTTTCAGATAAATCTTATTTAAAGGTATTTATGAAAGCAATCAGATGTAATTATAAAAATGAAGTAAAATACTTTACATTGAGAAAATTAACTCGAAAAAAATGTTAAGTATCAGACATACAAAAACAAATTTACAGCTGCGATTACTAAAATTTATGATAAACTAATGGGCATAATTCATATATATATAAATAGAATTATAAGAAAATAAGTCAACCCCTCACGTTTAGTAGAGCAGGCATGCTAAAAGAAGAAGTTAAAGAGAACAACTTAGTAACTTTAACAAAAATGAATAAATTTCAATATCATCTTATACCTATCAATTTGTTTACACTAATAATTATTTCTTTCATAAGAAATAAATTTGAGGAAAATAGTGATATATAAAAGAAACATAATCGAAATTTTACCGTCAATTTTTCGAAAGAACTAATACAGTTTTTAGATGTCACAGTGGTTGATAATCAGTCCAGAGTAAACCAAAGCTTTAGAATTGAAAATATATTTATTCCAACTGTATATTCCCACTTTGTAAATTTTTTTAATGGATCTAAACATCGATTTAAAAATGCAAATCTATTTTTGATACATAACATGACAAAGAAATTCTTTGGAAACAAAAAAATTATAAGAGAGAGTAATTATTAAGATAAATATAAGGAAATTGATTTCCTGTCAAAGAAAATATATTACATATATAGTACTTACAAAAAAATCAGCTAATCTATTTATAATCTATCTTTATTTTAGTTATTTCGCCACAAATTTAATAAAATACAAAGTCTTTCTAACAAATCTCATAAGACATCTCAAATAATACTTTACATATTTTTAAATGAAGAAAAAAATTTAGGTTTAAATTATCTATTGGCTTCTAATACTTTTTTTTTATAAACTTAAATGAAACTCACAATATCCATGCTCAATTAACTTCCTACTAGTTGGATGAAGGGACAACAATAAATAAATGAATTTTTAATGTGACAGACTTTCTTCACCATAAAATTTCAGTTATATTATAAAAATTTAATATTGTATCAAAATTTTAACTAAAAGTGTCTTAAGGAGATGAAGTAATTGAAAAAAAAAACCCATGATAGAATATTAAAAGTATACTCAGTGCAATAGCATGGAAAAAAAAAAAAAAAAAAATCAAATAATCTATAGAATAATTCAAACATTTTTCCGTAATTAAAATTTTTATAACCCAAATTTAAATGACAAAAATATTTCACTAATCAGTGTATTTACAAAACATATTATGACTGCCTTTTTGAAAATGAAGAAGTGAATATCAAGTAATTTGGGGAAGATATTAAATTATAAGTCATAATCATAAAGAAATCAAAATCCTTTCTTGTCACAAATGAGTATTTAGGAGTGAATTAATTTACACAATTTTTAATATGTATTACTTACACAGCTTATCTAATGTACAAGTGTTTTTATTCCTTTCATAAGATTTTGTATAACACGACGCTGCAATAAATTTCTTTTTTTTTTTTTCCGTTTTGAACACTATTTGGTTAGAATAAAAACAAAGAAGTTCACAAGGGAAAGATGAGGGAGGAGAGAAAGAAGATTTACAGCTCAATTTGGCTGGAGAATATCTTCGAAATACCATCCACGCTTTGCTCACCCCAGGCTTTGACGGGATCCCAATATGTTCCACTCCCGAAGAGCGTTGAAAACACGGAACCAATACGAAGGTATTCCTCCTTGCCTGTATTCAAGCAGAACTTCATTTCATTCTGTTATTCATTCAAGCAAGCATCTTCTCTCCATCCCTATCCCTTCTTTTCTCTCTCTCTCTATCTCTCTCTACTTTCTTCTTTAAAACTCGGCTGTGTCACAGGTTTTGAATGCATAAAAAAACCTGAAGAGAAAGTATCCGGTGTCAAGAATACCATTTGCCATCAGTTTTTATAAGAATTAGTAATGCAATTAACTTGGTTTCTGATTGTGATGTGGATGGAAGAAAGAGTTTGGAAGAGGGTGAAAAAAATATGCCGCCAGCAACGTTTAAAATTAAATCGATGATGAATTTTTTTCATGCTGTCCCGAAAAAAAAGTCATCTCTGTGCACTTTAGCTTTTTCTTTGTAGAAAAACAGGAAGTAGCGCTTAGATACGAATACTTTGAAAACATTCTTTCTTCGGAAGTGAACGAAGCAGAATAATTATGTGTTACGTTGTCAACCATTAAATATAGCAATTTGTCCAGTAAGTGAAACATATTCATTTCCTCTAAAACATACGAGTTGTTTAAATCATAGCCACGTTCTCCTTGAGGGAAACGTTACTGGTTACCTTCCTAGACAGCACAATTAATTTCTGAAATAAATGGAAGTGCATAAACTGGATCTATGCGATGTGCAAAGATTCGAGAAAAATTGCACCCCTGTCCATAAAAGACCAAAGTTTATTCAGATTTTGAAGAATTTCATTTTAATAAAAAGTTATTCAGATTATTATATACATTTTGATCTTATAATATGTTATTAATAGTTGTAATAGTTTTGTAGATCATTTTAAAAGCTGCAATTTACAATCAATTGCTAAAATAATAACGTTAACTATATTTATTCCGTATTTATTATTCTATATTTATTTCTAAAGATTAATATTAACGTAATAGTTTATAAATGAGACCATACAAATTATTATGTTTTCAAATGTAAAAATAAAAAGCACTTGAAGTAATTCAGTTTTCAAAACCCAATTTTTTAAATTATTTTACTAGTCTTTTAATCAGGCTTGAGGATTCTAATTAATTTTTGAATAAATGGCATAAATTGAATCTATGCGATGTGCAAAGATTCGAGAAAATTTGTATGCCTGTCCATAAAGACCAAAGTTTATATAGATATAACAGTTTATTTCAGATTTTGAAGAATTTCATTTTAAGAAAAAGTGATTTAAAGCAGACTGTTAAATATAGTTTGCAATGTTCTTATATTTTATTTATATTTGCATTTATGGTGTGTTTGTAGATCATTTTAAAAACTGCAGTTTAGAATCAATTGCTAAAATAATAACGATAACTATATTTTTTCTAAATTTAAAAGCAAAATATTACTTCTAGTTTATATACAGTAAAATTTACAATAAAAAATGTAATGAATTATAGAAATTTGAAATGAATTTCCAAATGAAAATCATTATAATTAAATTTCTTATAAGTCACTTTAGCTGTAATAGAAATTTTCAAAAACTTTTTAATATAAGATCAATATATCTTACATACTTCTACAACCAAGCAATGACGAAACAAGAAGAAAAATTCCATTGTTAAATTCTCTGAAGTAAAGAGTAAGATGTTCTTATTAATTTTGTTTTCCTGACTCCTAATATGCATTATTATATTAAACATTATAACATTTTTACACTAAACGAGAAAATATCAATCAATAATACATTAATTTTAACAACATATATTTATCTTTTATATTCTTTTTATCGATTTACAGTTTGTATATTTTTTTAAATCTTTTTAATCGGATTCCAATCTTGAAAAACAAAAAAATAATGATAGAAGAATATTAAAACATTCTTTTCTTGACAGTCTAGATGAAACTCTTCAAACTATAAAGATAAAGAAAATTTCTGAAGTATAATGCTTTTAAATGTGTAAAATTAGTCCACCCTTAACATTTGAGTGAATTATTCAACCAAACACAATTGGTTTTGAAAGAGGTTAGTCCACCATATGAATGTGAAGTCCTTCATGAAGAGTTGTCAGTTTCAGTACTTGGTGGAAGTACTTAATTTTACATACTGATTGGGGCCTCAAATAGCTTATCAGAGCTTATTATAGTTTATCAAATCAGAGCTTATGAAGAACTAGAGATTTTTAACATAATTAAAAACTTGTTTTATGTTCTTAACCGTTATGTAACAATATGCGTATGTGTTTATATTGAATATATGTTGCAGAATGTGAGGAAATGCTATTATAATTTTTATATGATGTTATTCGTGATATTCCTACAAGTGTGATGCAATTTCGTGACTTACATAACATGCAAGATATGTCTAAAACTAAATAGCATTTTCCTAAGAACTTATTTAATAAATAAATTTTCAATATATAACTTTATTTCAAAACATAGATACTGAATTCAGTTCATACCGTTTTGCAAAAATTTATTACTCCTAGTAGTCAGTTACTGTAAAGAAATAAATATAAGAATTATGATATCTTGATATCAAACATAACTTAAGAAATAACAAAGTTAAAGATATTGCTTGATAAAAGAGACTTTTTTTTATTTCTTATAATAACTATTAAGTTTTTATAACCATGAGAACCTCATTATACCTCTTTTTAAAAATGTATCTTAAATACTGAAAACTGTTTCAGAAATATTATCATTATGGAATCAACAAACTCTCATTACAAGTTTTTAAAAAAATGCTTTTCTGTATCTGCTTTTGTGAAAAATTATTATAAAAATATTATTCCATGAACTCATTATGTGAAAAAAAGTTTTCACAGAATTCTTTAATAAGAGATAATTATAAGAAATAGAAATAGAAAATAATAACATTCATAAAAATCTTTTGTACAATTTTTATCCATTAATTAATTGTTTTCATTTGTTTATCATTTTTTGAAGCGTTTATTTAATTTCAAATATTACATTCAACATCCAAAATTTTTAACTGTTTAGTGGTTAAACATTTTCTTTAAAACTTTCACATTAATGAATTTTCAAATAAATTTGCCATGACTTTATAGTAATTAACTACTAAAGAAATAAAAATATCAGGAAACTTTTTAAATAATTTTCATTATAATATTTTTTAAGAACAAATCATTAATATTGTAAGGGGGATGAACAATAGAAAAGGCAATTATAATAAACTCGTAATAAATTTGTGCTATGTATTTGTTATTATTGCTTTTTCTACTTTCCTTCTCATTATAATATTAATGATTTGCTTTTAAACAATGTATTATTTCAATTTATTAGTTTGTTACAATTATAATTATTGCTACGTACTTTCCAAATTAAAAGAAAAATGTCTTTTGTCTTAAATATTAATTCCAATTAAAGGGAATGCTTCCAAGGAACGGAATGTAACGTGCGAAGTTATCATGTATAGAGGTCTCAAGTTCGAATTCCTTCATGGAGACCATTGGTGTCATTGCTTTCAAGAAACTCGATAACGATTGTAACAGCCTGTGAAAAGCATTTCGCATAGGTAATAAGGGTGTGTGGTGGGAATTTTCTATGTTTTCTACTATGTACATCCAAATGCAGGGCAGTTATCCGAATAAATCCCCCTTCCCCCCAGGAAATCAATGCCCTTCTCTTATCATCCGTCGGTAGATTGTTCATGACATACATAAGTGACGAGACCCACCGATGCTTAAGAAAAAAAAATTGAAGAAAATATAACCAAATCACATGATGGCCAAAGGTCAAAGTAAAGGTGGTTGCGATTGCAGAGCGCCTGGAGAGAATTTTCTCCGCACCTCCAGTTACAAGTTTAATGTTAAATATTTTTTTCATAATTATTACAGTTGCAATAAATTGAATTATTAAAGGAATAAACTAAAAAGAGTACAATGCTCTGTAAGTAAATAAGCAAATGAAGGCAAAAATAAGAAGAAATTAAGATTTATATACCTTTGGACGTTGTTGACCAATTGAAGAGAGTCCTAGTAAAGTGAGTGGGGCTGAAGAGGAGCTTGTTATCAAAACAAAAATAAAGCTGTGAGGTTTATTCCTCACAAATGGAAACAGATGGAATTGAGATGGATTTTAGGTTGAAATGAGAGTGTCCGTTCCAGCGTAAAGTAATTAGTTAAATAATATAGCTTCATACTTTTTAATAATAATGCAGTATTTTTGGTCAATGCATTCTGTTATCTTGATTTCTGGCAATGCGACCCTAAAGGCTTGTAAGACCGTATACTCCTTCTTGATTCATAGGTTTCAGAATTTTTGATAAAGGTCGACGTTATTTGGATGGCATTCCAGTTGTTCAGGTATAGCTAGCGGCTTTTTCGGATAGCTGGAGGCATCTTGCTTTTTAGTAGCAGCTTCCCCTTACGGCAGGTTTTTGGTATTTACTTTTGGGTGAGTAAATAGATTTTGTGTTGGTTTTCTTTCTCTTCAATGGTGATTTGGACTTTGGGAGTCTGCTGACGTCTAGGTTGATAATTATTTGAGTGATGATTTTTTTTTTTGAGGAAATTTAGGATCGAACAATTTTCTGTGGGGTGATACTCTGCACAGAGGCCACAGTGGATTTTTATTTAGTAATTTTCACTGCTATGGAAAAATTCATAGTATATCTTACATCGCGGGATGATGCTTCTGCCTCTGTATCTTTCAACAGTAATTCTTGTGCCTATAAGTAGATTCATTTTTAGGATTTTTTTCGAAATTGGGGTAGTTGAAAATTTTTACTAGAAAAAGAGACAAAGGCCTTTACCCTCTAATACTGATGAGTTAAGTATGTGAGTAAGTTCAATACTGTAAAGATTTTCTTATTGATAGTATATTTGGTGTTGTTCTTTTTCGTACCGACTGATAATCCCCTAATTAAAACTTTGAGTGGGGTGTTCTTCTTCAAACTGTAACATTTAAATTCGATGGTTTGGGATAATAGGGTAAATTTTAGAGACTCGTAATCTTCTTCAGTTTTCAACTTTCAGTTGTCCTTTTGACAGAGAGGTCTTTAGGCTTTTTGATGATGGAGTTTAAAAATCTGCATTTCGTTGGATATAAGAATAAGAAGGGGAGATGTTTCCATTGCGGCTGGCTTGCTTCTGTTGCTGCTGTTTCCATATGGCTTAGTGGACCGAATTGGTTGTACGCTATCACTGAGGGTGGAATGCTAGTAGTCTCAGGCATCTCTGGTATTTTTATTACTGGATATTTTGGTGTAATTGTTTGTGGTTCTGGAGATTCGGTGGAGTCTTTAACTTCCATGAAAGTTTCTTTGGTGTTGTCTTCTTTCTACACCTGAGGTGGAAAGAGTTTTTCAGTATGTTCTGTAATTTCATAAGGAATCTCTTTTGATGTTAAAAATTAGCAAAGCTCCTCTAGAGAGTTTGGATGTCTTACTTTCGTGGATAGCATCCAGATTGAAAATTAAAATTCCTTTGCATGGTGATTGATTAGTTGGCCGATGTCGTCAACCTCTGGACTTTCTGGACAAGTGTTTCTCACTGTTCGGTATAATTCGTCTAATTTTATATGATGCGCAATATCTACTCTTGTAAAAGATACTTTTCCCTGTAAGGGAGTCCGTAAAAAGGGCTTAGGTTATTGCTCCGGGAAAGGGTTCAGTTCAGGCTCTTTGCCACTGACGTCCGACATGGGAAACCGAACGATGGTATGATTTCTTCCAGGACACTCATTTTCTGGGATGTCTTCAGTCTCGAGGTTCACTCTAATTAATCGATTTTCTAGCTCCTCTGCGAGTTCGTTGATATTTGTTTGATTGGATTCAAAATCTTTACATCAGGATTTGCACGCTCGTAGTTTTTCAAGGAGATCGATTATACAAATTCTTTTTTGCATGGCGTCGTAGATGAGACTGCCATTCCAGTTGTTAAAATCTTTTCGTCAAGGAAATATACATTCCACTATGCACTCCCATGGGTAAGTATCTTGAAACCTATTCCTTTTCGACTTACGCATAGTGAATAAGAAAAGAAAATTAACTTTGAAAATAGTTAAAGCAAAATATTCGCACTTTGGCACTCAAAAGCATAAACGACAGAGGAATGGTTAAAAAACGTCTCTTCTGCGGTGGTTTACGTTGATGTCCAATGCTTGATTTTATAACTTACCATTACCTGAATTAGATTAAAAATTCTTTATGATGTAAAATTAAATTTTTCACGTAATATCTTTAAAATTCTGTATTCATTTTAATTATGTCTAGTAGTTTAGATTAGTTTTAGAAAGTCCTAAAATTAGCATTAAAAACTTTATCTATGTACTATTTTTCAATTAAAGTTGTAGAATTATCTCTAATATGTTACAATTTTAATTTAAATTTTTACGAGATGCTTCTCTGGCATATGTGTTTTAAATCATTCAGTTGATATAAATGTTTTTGCTATGAATACAATTTTTTTATTATAATTCTAAAACTTTTAACAGAATCTCCCTATCTAGTAACTTTTTTTAAATCTCAAAAAAAGAAAACAGAAAATTTGTAGAAACTTACATATTATTGCAATCGCTATATAAACTACATGTTATATTTTTTTGAAGACATGATTATATTACTAATAAGTAGTGAGTTTAGGAGAAGCTTTATTCATATTCTTATAATATCTTTTCTTTTAATTTATATGTTCACTCGTATTCACTTTATTACAACCAATTTCTTAAAGACAGTAAAACAATCTTGAATAGTTTATATTGAAATAAACATACAACTTACTTTAAATATTTGCACAAAATTTATTCCATCTATATGCTCTAAAAAATAAACTTTTATTCTTTCTAAGACTTTGTTCGAAAAATTTTAGAAAAAAAAACAGAATTTCTCAAAAAAGTATAATACTGATTGTTAAATTTTTAGAGTATGACATTCTCAATATTTACATTACACCATCTTTTCAATTACGGCATTTTTGAGCATATTAGAAAAAAAATATTCACACAATCATTTAAATCAAATTCATTAATCATATTCACACAATCATTTTCTCTAAAACAAAAACAATGATTAGTCATATATTCCTGTTGCAAACCGATCAAAATTACCTTTTTTTAAACAATCGTAATTAAATTTATTATGCCATAGTTATAAAAAATGTAAGTAATGCTTTTTCATTGGCTATTATTATATGCCTAACAAAAGACTTGTCTATTTGTTTGTATATCCTAAAACTTCTAAACTTGTTTGTAAATTCTAAACTTAATCCAATATTATTCTTTGTATTTGATATTTCTTTTATTTGACTCATATCCAAAAATTACAAATGAATGCTTATCAATTATTTTTTAATTGAATAAAAATGATGTTTTTTTTTTTATTGCCACCAAATTCTTCCACCTCTAGATTGCACCAGGATTTAAAAAAATGATTGCCTGACATCATTAATTTCAATTTATTTACAAACAAAATGTATCATAATTCTTAAAAAAATTGCTAACAAATTGAAGATGTAATACCATATGTTGTATGTGAAATTAAATTAAATTTGAAAAATAATAAATGTTTCTTTTGTAATTTATTTCATGAAAGGTGAAATCAAAAAATGATTAAAATTGTTACAGAAAATTATTAAAAATTCACACACACACACACACACACACACACACACACACATATATATATATATTACTTTTTCATTGAAAAAAACTAATAATTTATAATATTCATTAATTTTATTTAAAATTAAGCTTATTTTTTTTAAAAACATTTTATTTCTTTTCAGTTGAATCTTCTGCATTTATTTACAAAAAATAAAAAAAAATCATAACATTTTAATATTTCTATCTTTATTAAATCTGCAAGGATAACTATAAATATTTCCTAAATATCAAATTTACAGAATATAACAGCAGACTATTTTTATAGTTTCATTTTTTAATCTATTAAAAAACAGTTTGATGCATGCTTTGATTATTATTTTGATATTTAAATTTTTTTCCCTCGTGTTCTACTTCGTAGATAATATTCCATCATTATAGAAAATGATTTCAAATTTCAATATAAATAATAAATATTCAATATAATTCATCTTTTTTCTACGTTCAAAAGCATGATGAAAGAACTTGCACTAAATATGCATCAAAAATTTGCGTGTCATTATCGAAAACGAAACGTTTTCATGTTTTATCCAGTTAAAATTCATATGTCATTTATAGGTAAATACTCTGAAATAATGATGCATATATCAAATTTATAATTAGTTTTCAAAAAAGACTGAATAAGTACGTTACTGACTAAAATCGTTAAACCAGCGTATATTTTCAGCATGTTTTACTGATTTCACTTGATAAGATTTACAAATCAGTAAATAAAAATGCTTTATATTCAAACTTAAAACAGCAGAATAGACTATAAATTACATCGTTAAAAAACAGAAATCAGTAAATAAAAATGCTTTATGTTCAAACTTAAAAAAGCAGAATACACTATAAATAACATCGTTAAAAAACAGAGATATTTTTAGTGAAAATATTCATAAGAAATGAAATTTAAATTATAACTCTGTTTTGAAACAAAAGTTTAAATCAGAACAGAATAAATGAAATAGTACATTTTTATATATTTTTAAGTAATTAAAATATTGGATTTCTTTTTCTCATTTGCTTTTATACTAAATAATTATATCAATACTAAAATGTTCCAAAAGTTCTTATATTAAATTTAGAAACAAGCATTTATTAAAAACAATAAGCGAATGAAAATTACAGTTACATAAAATGATTCATTTATTGAAAAATAAATGAATCATTAAAATGAGTAAAAAAATAATATTTAAATAGAAATATAATGAAAATAAATTATATATTTTCAGTTCTTTAATCGCGTTGGAATTTGTACTCGTGGAAACATTTTTCTCCAAATTAAACTACTTCAAATCCACATTTAGGGAGATGATTTTTTTTTTAAATTTTTCTGATAGTTAAATTCTAAAGTAACATAAACGAACTAACAAAATTATTAATTATTAACAGATTGTAGCAGGAAATAAGTAAAAACATTTGATATCATTTGATGTGATTTTGCACTTCATGTTTCACGAAACAATTGTTTTTGTTTTTATTCAATGTAATTCATTTGTTTTATATTTATAAAATGCGTTTATTCAAACAGAAAAGAGCAAAATATCGTGGTTTGTGTAAATTTAAATTGCAACTTTGTATAAAATGTTTTCTAATAATTAGAGGTCTTTTAAAAAATCTATAAATTTATTTAAACACTTTAATAAAATGTAAACATTTATTTATAAAATGTGTCTTTCAATTAACATTTCAAATATCAAACACACTTAGCTAGAGTTATGATATTTTTATTAAAATGAAAAATGCAAAATTCATATTTGAAAATAAACAATAATCATTTAAATAACTTTTGCATCATACAAATTAATTAAATGATCTTTTAATTATTTATTAAAAAATATTTTAAGCAACATATGTGTAAATAAAAAGAAATTATTTACTTTTGAGTTACAAACGAATACATTTTACAAAATAAAAACTCATAGTAATTTTATTGGTAATTAAATTTTTCTTTCATATAAAAAGTACTATTTTGTCAATTTAAACTCTGAATTGAAATTTGTTGAAACTGTTATGAAATTGATACAAAATGGCTTTCTAATTAGTTTTTTTTTAAATTTCGCTTACATCAATGAAATAATGTAACAAAATCTTTTCTGTTGTCTGATCTGAACTTTGAAATTTACGAATAGGAATTGTTTTCTGAATTGATGGTTATGACTATAAATTTATCCTTTTTGTTACATGCGATTACTGATTCTTGAAATTGGTTTAAAATTTAAAAGCCCGACTCATGGATCAGTGGCAACGCTCCGCCCTACCAGGGTAACGGTTGCTCACCAGGGCAACGGTGGCATTAAGGCAGATGTTCAATCCACTGGCGATTTTGTTGTAATCACTGTTTCAAATATATGAGGAGACTTGGTGGCGTTTGTGATGTTCAGCATCTTGTCTCATTAGTCGGACAACCTGTTGAAAGTTTTCCGGGTTTTCTCTCATGGGATACGCAAATGCGGGTTAGTTCGTCCTAAAATCCTCCCAGGAAAGCACTGCCCTCCTTCTTCAGTAACACGGGGCCAAGTCAGATTTCTACCTACGAGTGCTCCATCACAACAGAAGCTGCTCACCCCCTTTCCTCCTTCCATGAAACCACACAATTTCTTGGACTTGGTCTGTATGTCGCTGTCTACCATGTGGGATACGAAACAACAACAGAATTTAAAAAAAAATCCCATTTTTCGAAAACCAAGTGTTTTGCTGTTTTTTAGGCAGCATTTATGGGATTCTTACATTGACATTCAGGTGGTTTGGTAAGGATTTTTCTGATTTTTAAAAATACACTACACAAATGTGGGGCAATTAACCCTAGAAGTCCTAACTTTCGTGGTTAACGTAAGAGGAACACACTAACAACCGATGGAGTAAGAGACAAAAGAAGTTGTTTTTTTAACCGATGCGTTTATTCTCAAAATTTTATACGTATAAAAGCATTTAAAGTTTGTGCCGATTTTTAAAATTAGAAAATCGTCGTCACTCATTTTTTCTCATTTAGAAGTTGAAACACGACAGGTTATAATCTTTAAATTATTCTTAAAAATACAATTCTTGCATAAAAGTTAATTTCAAAATGGAGAGTTTAATTTTTAGAATTTTGTCAGAACATAGTAATTTTTTATTATCTTTTATTTATTTATTATTTTCACTAATTTAAGTAAATTTATGACTTCAGATAAAATTTTCCATTGTTGACAAGTTGCATATTTTGTGTTAGCATTTAAAAAGAATAAGTTCTAAAACGTTTTCTTCAAAAGTAGCATTGCATCCATAAATTTTGGATTCAGTTATTTTGAAAATTAACAATAACTAAAACCATCTTATATTTTATTATACTACCACTAACTTTCTCACAATATTTTACTGCCACTTAAGAGCTAAATTATATTTCTATAATGCAAAGTTATATATAAAATTGTAAAGCGATTTGATACGAATATCTTTTCTGCGAAATATTTAAAAATTTAAAAAAATTGGAGTCCCTTTATTAGGATTTACATAAAATCATCGTTAATCTTCTGTAAACTGTAATTAAAAATAATTACATTTTAATTGTCTTCTGTGCAAAATTGGCATTCTTTTTTTTTTATGTTTAGTGATTATGACAAATAAATAGTGTAGTAGGTACATTCGCAAATAAATATTCGTAGCATGTTCACGTTCCATTGATTTTAAGTATAAAAAATAGCAATAATTTAAATTTCAGCTTCAGCAATTTTCAATTTCACTAAATACAGAAGTTTCCCTAAATGACTTTGGACGATATGAAATATTCACTTAAATTTTTTTCATACTTTTATTTTTCATTTTTAGTAATTCCGCAATATGTTATTTTACAATGCCTCTGTTACCAATCTCAATCCTTTTATTCCGAACGCAAGCCGAGCATTTGAAAGGGAAATAAAAAATACAGCCCTATATTATTGTCTATTCCGTGAGGATATACAAAGAATCCAAAAAATACGAATCTTTCCCCTCAGAATTTATCCTAAATCACAAAACCACCCTTGTATGCTTGCGGGAGAGAGAGGCCCATCCACTTTCAAAACAGACAACACTCCAAAAATAACAACAAAAAAATGGATCGAAACGTTGAATCAGAATGATGTTGGATATAAATCCCAATTTCTGCTTGAACCACCTTACCGGAGGATACCACTGCTTTTCATTTTGTTTAAGTAGATTCCGCTTTTCCGGAAAATGAACGACATTGCCAGATTGCACTTGCAATGGAATGTCGGGAAACACTACATCGTTTGCTACGTCCCTTGCTTCCAACCCTCTCCCCCAAACATGTTTGTAGATATTTATGCAATATACGTCTTCCCAGCCGATTTTTGCCATTTATTTTCCCCTTTTTTTAAAAAAGAGACATCAGATGCGGTGAGAATTTTCTGAACATTTTTCGTCCCAAGAGTGGAGAGAAACCAAATATGGCCTCCAATACGCCGACTTACTGTTCAGGTTCAGTTTGTTTAATAGCATCTGCTTTTGTTAATGCGTCTAAGTGCCGAGGTCGGAAGTTATTCTTTTTTTTCTGGCAAAATTTTCTATTATCTTAAGTAGTTAATTAATCCTAATGGTGGAAAGCGTCGTATTTAATAAAATCATTCAATTAGAGGATTCTATCATTTCTAATTCAAGTCTTGTTTGTTGCGCAGGGTGGATGGTTTTTTAATTTGCTCTTATTTATTTTCTGATTTAAAAATTTCATTGTTGTATATTTTTAATTTTTTCAGTTTATTCATTTTTAATGGAAGCACCAAAAGCAAAGACACGAAATAGAAATATGTTTATTCGATTCAAAGTATTTCAAAAAATCTTAATTTTTTTTATCTTAAATATGTGAGATGCACTTTTCTGCCATTTTTTTCTTATGGCATTAGAGTTGCAAAAAAAAAAAATTCATTTTTAATACTAAGAAAAACTTCTGGTGCTTTTTCTTTTAAATTCTAGAAAATATATTCATTGACTATTGAAAAAACAGAACATTTTATATAAATTCGTAGTGAAATTTTTTATGTTTTGTATTTCAACTGTGTTGTAATTTATAGTTCAATATTTTCAAGTAAAATTACTCAAAAACATGATTCATTTGGTTTTGAATACAGCGTAAAATATGATATTTATAATAAGCTGCTTTACTTTTTCTGAAAATTTTGATATATATACGTTTTAAAAGGTATTGAGTTTTATCTGTTAGTTGTATCCTGTTTTGAAATCAAAGAATATATTTTAGTTTAAAAATATTAAAATAGTTTATTTTAAAATTTCAGCAGATCATGAGAAGAAATATAACGCAATAACAACTTCAAATGGTTATACTTCACTTAAAGCTGCAAAAATACCAACACTTAAATACATGTACCTACCGTAACTGAACAATTTTTAATTCAGTAAGTAATTCGAGTTTTGAAATAACATCATTCGAGTTAAAATATTATAATAGATAATGTCTTTATGCCAAAAATGTATTGTTCTAGATGATAATGAAATGAAATGTTTACCTCATTTAAAAGCTAAATAATTACTACGGACTGTGCACAATCTCATTTTTTAAGATATTGTAAAACAAACTAATTATGGGTTTATTCAATTTAAATTTTAAGGATTTAAATTTTAGTATTTTTCAAGCACTGAGATATAATTATAAAAAATATAGAGTGAAATTAATTAGAGATATGCTGTTTAATTTAATGTTTCAGTTGTAAATGATTTTGGAGGATTTTTTTGTGGCGAAAGCTATTGTCGTTTCATAAGTTTTTCTTTTAGTTACGTTACCCACAACGGGCACTAGAATAAACCGCCAACCACAACAAAAATGGTGAAGTATGTTGTCACAGCTCATGTTGCCTTAGTTATACTGATAAAAATTGGACCACAGTCCTTCCTGTCTGGATTCCTGACGTCCCAAAAAGACTATGTCGTAGTTGGATGAGACTTTTACGTAGATTGCCAGTTTCAAATTACATAATAGACACAATCATCACAATAATTACCTCATATTAATCAGTGTAATAAGTGAATGTAAAAACCTTTACCAAATGTTTCGAAAGAAATACTGTCTTAACTGTCTGCTAATATAACGTATCAATGTACAGATATGTGACGTTTTCCATGAAGAATGAATTTCAAAGCACGGTTTACCTTGATTGATATCCAACCATCTACTTTCAGCTTCTCACTTTGCAATCGTGATACCATCGGTATCAAGGGAAGCAGATGAGAGACAATCGACAAAAACGGAAAACAAGAAAGAATAAAGTGGGCATCTACTATGTAATGAGTCGATACATTGGCTCTGTTTCTTATGAGCCACTTTTCTGTCTCATTTAGCGGGCGTCCTCTCAGCTTGCAATTCGAGATAGCTCGAAATCTTCCTTTCTAACTTCTGGCAAACTCAAAAGAACAGCTCGATCAGTTTTTTCCTCCACTCATATATAAGGTTTCTCATTTGCGATATTCGGATTGCTGGAGTTTTATGGGTGTTTTTTCCCTATACCTTGATTACCGGAGTGAACACTGTCGTATTCATTTCTTTAACCCAGAATATTTCTTTGAAGCTAAGAATAATTGGCTACTTATATCGATATGCAGTCTTTTTCTCGATTGCAGAATAATAACTGGTATTTTCCTTTATTTTTACAATCGGGATTGTCAAGTGGTATGAAAAATTCCTACTGTGGCATTTAACAGTGGTGTTACATAATGACTATGTAATTGATTGTTTAAGTATATTACAAAAGTTTTCACAGTGTGATAGATATATACCGTTTTTTCTAAAATTCTAAACAATCATTATAAAATGTGATTACCTATTTTGTATGAAGCAATACTACTGCTACTACTATTACTACTACTACACCACCCCCACACCACATCACTGTGCCTAGAGCTGAGTTGTCCCTTTGCAGTTTGGGAATGATGTGGGTGAGAAGAAGTCTGATTGGGCTTTTATGTTGCAATAACACGTACCATTCCAAAAATCAAATAACTGAACGAGATGTTTGAAAAAGATATGTGTAAAAACAAATTTGCATATAAATAAATAATTGGCCACTATTAGTGTATATAAATACAAAAAAGAGAATTCTCAGAGACAAAAACTATATCAACAATATTTATAACAAAGTCTTATTCATTAAAAGGAAACTTTTTTATTTCTGTTTGTCACAAACGTTGACAGAAAATTTAGGACTATGTATTAACTACGAAAAAAAAGATTCTTAAAATCAAATATGATATTTTTCCATCGTAAAAAAGCAAGGTTAATAAAAAGAAAGCGAAACTAAAAGGAATTTTCAGAAATATCATAGGGGACAGTATAAATTTAACATGAATAAGGAAACACAAAATGATTGAATTCGTTGTTTCTTTTTTTATTAATAAGACATTTTCTCCAAATAAAAATACGAATCTATGAAAAAGATTTGTTACCTTCATAAATAGCTTTTATGATTCAAAAATTGTAAAATGTTTTACCATGACCTAAAGTTATATAATGCTAGTGAATTGTCGCTGCATTGTATTCAATCTAATTTACCATTGTCAGACACAAATCAATAAATCACAGTTCAAGGAAAAAAAATAAAAGTTCTATTTAGATGTCGAGGATAAAAAATTTTACGGACTATTTTGATAATCCGTGTTCCAGTTTCAAATAAAAATTTCTCTGAAAATAGGATTACTGCTTCACACTCAAGGTATTTTTACCCTCAATACGCTCTTCAATCTAATCTTAAGAGTAAGGGTGAGTGGAGAAGATCTTTTGAGATACAAATAAAAAGTAATCCTTAACAAATAAATATATAAAAAAGCTTAAAGCAATGCGAATCTGAGGATGTCTTGGGGAAAATGCGCGACAGGACACAACAACGAACTTTTTTTCTTCCAAGAATTCACAGGAAAAAAATCGTAGAAAATAAACACCCGGAGAAAAAAAAAAAAAATAAAGGCAAGTTAAAGAAATGGATGGAATCCAAGGAATCAGAGCGGCAGAGCGTAAAATTACGGTAGAAAGTCCAAGTGGCTTTATAGATTCCGATGGAAAAATAGCCACTTGCTACACGTTAATGACACTCATCTTATGTTTTATTTGATGGAAGAGAGTGGAAAAGGTGAAAAACGTTCCGAGTTGTACAAGTTCAATCGACTGAACAATGACATATAATGATGAGACAGTAAAACCAAAAGACACGAATAAAGGAAACGAAGGAAGGTTTTCGGATTTTCCAGGCCATAGAATACTAATTAGAAAAAAAAAATATTTAAAAAAAAACTGAAAAGTAATAGCGGTTTCTACATCTGCACATCAGTTAGCATTAATTAAAGTGGCTGTAACAGGTACCTACATTGATTCCACTACCACTTTAAAAAGAAGCATCCAACTGTAGATCCCATGATGGTAGGGTTCAAACGAAAACGTTTACCTGAAACCACTTCAATGAACGATTTAAAACGTTAACTTCGAAATGGGAAGTAAAACTCATTTCTTTCGGTAAATGCTACATTTAATTTTTCGACGCAAACTGATTTGATAAAGATTAAAGAGCGCTTGTGTACACGTTAAGGAAATTTATAAGTTTTCTTTTTCTTTTTTTCTCTTTTTTTTTTTTTATGTTTTTTTGTCCATCCTCTGAAAAAGGAGATTGAAAACGAAATCATTTAAGATTTAATCTTTGATTTTTTAAAAAAGAAGTTTTTTAAGCAGGTATTTAAATCGTAAATTAGATTAGGATTGATAAAAACTTTATTTAAATAAAATACGTAATCTTTTGATAAGCTTCAAAACTATTTTTATTTTTATTCCTTTTTTTCTTCATAAATATTTAAAAATAAAAAGGGTAAATAGTAAGAAAAAAGATTAAAATTTTTTTTTTCTTCTTCAAGTATTATTTTTAAAAAAGAAATGAAAAAGAAAAATGATAAAGGAAAAAATATTGATTGCAAGTATATTTTTATTACACCAAAACTGAGTATGTATTCATGATAAATAAAAAGATTCATTAAAGCGATTTATTTCGAAGCAAAAATTTATGTGTATTGCAAATGTATGAACGATGATGATACAAGATTTTACTAATACGATAGTATACATATGCAATTGATATATCATTCAATTTTTGCAATGTAAGTGTATTTAATAGTTGATCCAAAAGAAACCCTTTCAGTCTTTCTAAAAAAATTATACATTAAGAGATTGAAAATTTGTTCACATTTTTTATGTAGAGAAAGATTTTTCACGCTTTATCATCACACAAATCAAATGCAAAACAACAAATTTAAACTAATAATCACATTTTTAAATGTTGGCGTACATTTTTTGTATATTTAAGTATCCTTTTTTAATACTGCTTACTTGAATTATATCAGATTTTTACATCATTAAAAATTATATGTAAATAATACTTTTAAAGCTTTTTAAGCTTTTTATATAAAAATTGCATTACACCCTACTTTTTTATGTCAAAAACCATGTGGAGTGTTGGTTTTTTCATCAGGTTGGAGTTTAACAGGAATTGACGGTATATCCATTCATGTATTGCTTTTCTTCCTTTTTCAATATCGCTAATAACTCAATTTACCAGTCAATCCAAAGTTATTAATTTCTTTTGTTTACATTTTTTTTTTCTGTTATTTCGCTTCTATTTTTAGTCTCTACTCATTAATTCAAACAGCATTATAATAATGCTTGATTGGCTATACTTATTATTTTCTTAGAATAAAATGGTTCATAAAG